>VZTM01023818.1:103405-126421 GCA_013400555.1 Jacana jacana | reverse complement strand
ACGCACCTTTTCCCCCCCCCCCCCCCCCCCCCCCCCAAGCTATTTTATTAAGTGTATTAAATATTAAAAATCACCCCAGACTTACCCAAGAGGGCTGACTGATGTTACCAGCACCTGTAGACACTGGGTTATCTGCAGTCACAGCCATCTCTGCTATTTTCTGCTTCCTGATGGCCACTGGGTGATGTTCTCCAGGAGAGACTGAGCAGATTTCTGCTGCTGCTGAGACATTCATAAAGCACCCATGACAAAGACAAGCAAATTACAAATCTGGTGTGTGATCACTCTTCTTTTTCCCTATACATTTGGTCATTGTTGGGTTTCCTGCTGATGTTTGATTTAATTACTTTTCATTCCCTAGGAGTTCATTCCCATAGCAATTGCTCTGTGATGTTGCTCTGGGGCTTGTGTCCAGGCTGGGCAACCATCCTGTCCCCCTACAATTGCTGGAGTAATATATCCCTTCATGGTCCATCAAAAGCTCTCCTGTTCAGCTCCTCCCCTCACACTGCTGACTTCTGTGTCTTTTCCTTAATTTATCCATCTTTTTCCATTGCTCCTCCCCTGAGATACTTGCCTTCCAGCAGGAATGTGGAGTGAAACCTTTCCTCCTGCTGTGGTGTTGCTTTCTATTTCCCATCCCCTCAGTGCTCCCTGTGGTATTATTTATTCATTTAGCACCCCTTGTCCTTATATCTTGGACTCTATAATTCCACCTTGATTACTTTTTTTCTCTCTTTTTGCCATCTTCATTTTTTCACAGTTTTTTCTTGAACAGTCTATTTGTTTCCTTGACATAACAATTACTGACAGCCTGGTATCCTGTCTCCAACGGTGGCAAATAGCAGATGCTATGAGAATAATATAAGAAACAGGGTGAGAATATAATAACCCTAATATCTCCTGCCAGCAGTGATCAGTATCATGTATGACTGACTGTTGTGAATGTGTTTAAGCACAGCCCAGAGGGGGACGTAATGTNTCTCCCTCTCCCTCTCCCTCTCCTCCTCCCTTTCCTCTCCGCCAGTACTGGGGTTCTGCAGGGCTCTTGCACCTGAGTGAGTCAGAGCTTGTGTCTTTCTCCCTTGAGAAGATGACTGCAGTGTGGCAAGATGAAGGGAGAAGTCCTTGCGTTTGGTTATGAGCCCATACATCACTGTGCTGCCCAACAGATTCCTCAAGCTTTCGAGCTCTGGCCAGTTGTAAAACAACCTGACATAGCTGGAAGTGTGATGTTGCAAAAAATGTTGTGAAAACCATGGCCACAGAGGGGAGGGAGAGACCAGACCAGTATCTCTCACTTCTGGAGAGGTGACAGGCATCTGCTCTGCCCAGGAGCACCACCAGCATTCACACAGAGTGGGCAGGCAGCGTGGGCTGGCCTGGCCGCAGCGCTGCTCCTCTCCCCAAGGCTGGGAAGATGCAGGGCCTCACACATGGCACATGGGAGGCTGTTACGGTTACCAGGATGAGGACTTCTCTGTGGTGGGACACTGGGGTGTGTTACAGGAGCCAAGGTTGTAGGAGGACGTATGTGAGGATTTTTCTGTCTGCATCTTCATGGTTACTTTGGGGTTCATTCTTTATTTCCAGTTTATTTGTTTTCTGAAACCTTCTCCAGTATTCCTTTAAGTCTGAAACAGGGTCTGAACTATGTGAAGCAAGTAGAAAAATGTATTTTCATTTTAAAAAATGCTAGGTTTGAAATTGCATTTAAAAATATCCCTATTAGCAAGTAGAATATATTATCCAGGGCACTGAGCAGCTAACTCAGAGGAGTGATGTTGCAGGCGTTAGACCTCTAATTACTAGTTCTTCAGTTCTAAGCTGAATTGAAGCTTCCTCTGTTACCATCACTACTCTAGCAGCCAGCTCACTTACCAGAGTCTGATGTATCCTCAACTGATGGTCAGTCTTACAGATAAAAGGATTTTATTTCAGAGTCATATTTTCTTCATGTGATATATATTCTTTTGCGATTGTTGCTTTGTTGATAGTATCTGCAAAATTTTTTGAGAATTCCTTGGAACTTCCTTAGAATGACATACAAAAGACCAGTGGGAAGACAGGGGTACTTAATTGGCATGACTGAGCTTTGGTACCCAGCTCTCCCAGGTTTGACCTCACCTGTAAGAATAAGAGTTCTTCTGTTCATGTAGGGGAGTCTCCAAGTACCCCCAGCTCTAAGGGCTCCAGTGTGTGCCATGGAATTGTTGAATAAGCCTGGACATTGTTCATTCTTGCTGTTCCCCTTCTCTCCCTGCAGCCAAGGAGCCATGAGAGCTGTGTTGTGGCCCTTGCTGGGGCTGGGGGGATGGTGAGCAGCACAGAGTGAAGCACACACTGTGCCTTTCCTGATGCAGGTCTCCAACATTGTGCAAAGTTGTGTGTGCCAGAGCTCAGGAGTCTGTGCATATGTAAATTAGTTTGTTATAAATTCAGGGCAGAAAGGCACATCATTTCTTTGATGCCAAAAGGAACTGTACCTAGAGACTCAGGGTAGAAATATGCCTATTGATATAAGTTTTAGGTCTGTAAGTATAGTCCACTATTAATTTAGCTAGTGACAGTGTTATTTGGGGTGACACAAGACAGTCACAAACTAATAAAGGACTGCATGAGAAGAAAATACGTTCTAAAGCTCTTAGCTCTACTGCTAATTTAAATGAAATATGTGCTCCATTGGGGCTGTAGAATATTTATCTTAGAAGTCTTAATAATATTCAAGCTTTGGATGCATAAAAGTTGATTTTCTTCAAAATGAAGATGCCAAGAACATTTTGACTCATTTTTAGGCTGGGTTGATTCATTCTGTTCTTAGAAGAATGCTTTGTGGGTGTCTTAGCCCTAGGGCCCCCTGTGCCTGTCCTGTGCTGGTAAGTGTGAGCCTTGCTGGCAGGGTGGCTTGTGGGGCTGGCAGCTCTCAAGGGCAGCTGGTGAGCAAGGGCATGTCATGCAGATATTACTTTAATGATTGTTAGTGCTGATAGGGTGTATCTAAAAGAATGTAACTCTCTCTAAAAGCTGAATAACAATAAATGTTGCCAGAAGAAATCTCCTAACTTTCTATTAAACCAAATAATAAATATGCCAAAGGTAATAGAAAGCCATTCTACATGAGGGGGATGGGGGCAGTGGAGGGAGCGGGGGCAGGGGTGGATGGGACGTGACACAAGGAGAGGGATTATTGATTGCCCCTGTTCTTCATTTCTCTAAAGGTTATTCACTGGTTGTGTGAACATGATACTGTAAAATCCTTTTCTGAAGTGATAACCCTGTGCTACTTGCAAAGAAGTTTTGGTTAGATTGGAGTTATTGCTGCATCTTGTCATGGTGCAAATATTTAACAAGCAAGTCATACTGACTTTAAGTACACCCTATGTATATCAAAAGATAAGTGTGTATTTTTTAACGTTTTAAGTATTAGAATGTGGATTAGAGCAGTCATGATCAAAGGCTGCTGTATTGACTGTACCAGCTCATGGGAGTGGCGGAGGAGGTCCCCTTCTCAGCCTGAGAAACAGCATTTTTTTCCAAGGTGAGATGAAACATTTTTGTCTGTGGTAAGCCCTGAAAGTAACAGATGCATTAAGTGGAGATTTAAACTTTGTCCCTGACTGCTGCTGGCTGTAGATTTTATGATAGTTCTCTTTTTATTTCTCCAATTTGTGTTTTAGAGTTGGTGTTTGTTCCTCTGTCAAAGTAGGCTGGAGGAGTCTGGCCCATCTTGGACCTTCAATTAATTTTCTGAAGAGTTGGGGGGGATAAGGCATGGTTCTCCCTTGGCTCTTTCAGCAGTAGCAGGGCAAAACTGTGTCTTCCTGCAGCACCTTAGTGAGATGACCTGTATGCTGGGAAGGAGAAGATGTGTATATGAGCTAATTATGCAGATCTGGGAGAAGAGATGCCCAGGAGGGCAAGTTTCCTCCCTCCTCGCTGAAGCAGAAGATCTGTCTGCTCCTAGGGGTTCCTTCTCCTACTGTTTGGGCTTCTTGGGCTCATCTGACTCCTCTATCCCTCTTCACTTTCCAGAAAATACAGTTTCAAATGTCACAGTTTTTTTTAATGTCTATCTTAGAGGGAGAAGAAGGCTTGCTGCAATATTTTTATTGTCCTGCTGTGTAAACTGTTCAGTACGTGCACATGGTGCTTGGTGGGGTGTGAGGCCGTTCTGCCATAGTCACAGGCCATGAGAAAACCCCTGGACATGGATAAGCAGTCTGAGGAGGATTCTTCCTGTTTCGTCACTGGATGATTTTTTGATTTCTTCTTTTAACCTAACATTTTTAAGTCTATCCAAACTTTAGGGTGTTGTTTCTACAGTAGGCTGTTTAGCATCACCATTTTTCCCGAGGGCACAAAGCATTTAACTGCCTGACTGTTTTCAGTTTTGAAATAGACTGTTTAGTGTTTATGGGTATTTTCAGATTTTTTTATGTCACTGTTTTTACAATATATTAAGAAAGTTCATACTTCACTGATGTATGCACAGTTCAGCACATTGACATCTAAGTGTTGCGTAGTGACTTGCAGAGCAGTGTGAAGTGACTGTGCTGCTCTCAGGCAGCGTTTACTGCTCCCATAGTATTAGCATTTTGTAGTGGGGGGCAAGGGGGGAAAGAAAGGGAAAAAAATACTTTTATTTCATGCCATGCAGCTGAGCTAATTTTGCTGGGGCCAGGTCTCAAATGGCTCTGTGTATTTCCCTTGAGTCTGCTGTCTGTTGGATGCACATGTGCTGAATGAACCTTCCTGACTGGTACAGCCAGCGAAGCACATTACAAATGTCCCTTGACCGTAGCACTGCTGTATGTCAAATAGCATGATGGTGGACAGAGTCAGGATCTGTGCCTATCACAGCAAGTTCATAGAATCATAGAATTGTTTAGGTTGGAAGAGGCCCCTGGGACCATCGAGTGGCTTTTGCTTTCCTGAGTCCCTCCTCTGAGGGCTGAAGCTGGAAGAAGCAAAGTGACCTGCCATACATGAGACAAACATTTAAGTTTTTGTGCAATGCTTCCCAGCATCCCTGTCCTCTGCTGTCCAAAGGATCTCTTATTAAGGTTTTCCAGCTTTGCTCCTTATGTAGCTTCACTATTCTTTTTGTCATAAAGCTATGGCTGGAGGAAGAACTAAATCCAGAATCCAAATGAAAGGCTCTCAGTATATGTGTATTAAAAGAAAGAAGCTTCAACCCCTTCTTCCTCTTGGAACAGTGTTGCCCTGCAGCTGCTTCACCATCCTCCTGTATGGGCTGTGTCCTGGGCCACGGATTCCAGGACATAACTTTGATCAGGAGATGACTATCAACCATGTTACTGCCCCGAGCCATGGTGGATTCAGAAAGAGTTTGCAAGTGGATTTACAGTGTGGTCTTACATTGATGCAGACGACCGCATCTCCCAGAGACCAGTAACAAGCTCTCTAGAAACACTTTGTGAATAATAATTATAGAGCTGTATTCACTTCTGATTCTTGTTTTGACATTTCTGGGTGGAAGGCTCTGCATGCTGAAACAGAATTTTCCCTTTCACTATGTCTTGCTCAGGGACTTTTTTTTCACTTATGGCTGATTGAGGAAAAATGAGAAAATACTTAAGCACTAGACTTCCTAATAGTATGAAAAGCATCCTGAGGGGCTGGATGTATGTTGTAATGGCAGTGGTTTCTTTGAGGATGAGTAGCTGAGAGATCAAACTTGAAAATCTTGATATAATTTTCTAAGATAGTTCAGTTTTGTCAGGATGCTAGACTCTTGATTGGAAAGTAAATAGAAGAAAAGAGTGAGGCCTCCTATTTTATTTTATTTTATTTTATTTTATTTTATTTTATTTTATTTTATTTTATTTTATTTTATTTTATTTTATGTTAAAGATGACAGGAAGGGGTAGCTCCCTTTGGACAAGAGGCCCTGTTATCCTGTTCTTGTTTTGCACAAATGTTGATGCTGACTCTGGAAAAGATGAAGATCCAAGGACAAACAGCTGCCTGGAGTTGTTGCTCCCATCTTTTGTAATAGTTGCTGCTGTGTTGCCCTATAGAAATCCATTGCAATGGCAGTGTTGGGGTGTATGTAATTATAGAAATGCATTAGGTTTTTAATGACTTCTGAGGCTAAACTCCTGTTTGTTAACAGTTCTTTGGCTGCTAAGAAAGGTTTTGAGAGCCCTTAGAGTTTACAGAGTTACCGCTCATGACAGAGCTGTGCAAAGGATTGATTTTTTGGATGATATTCTTTGTTTCTGTGCAATCTCTGGGGTTTCTCATAGAATCTAACATCTCCAGATTAAATATTTTTCCATATATCGGTGGTGATTGCAGGCAAGGAGGGAAGGATTTTAAACAGCAAACTTGTACATGGATTTAGTGAATAAAAGCTACATAATATTTGTGTTGCTGTTACATCCTGTTAAATACCTTTGAATATTGTATGCGACAGCACCTCTCCAAATGCCGGTTGTGTTTCACCGGGACTGCAGTGGTTGAGGTGGACTGTGAGTCTCAAGCTACTGAATGGTTCCTTAAATCAAGACACTGAGTCAGAATAAATATTTTACTGCTCAGGTTTACACTGTGTGACTATTAACAGCACTGAATAAATGTGTGAAATCCTGGAAGCTGTGTGCTGTGTCTTGCCCAGAAAGCAGCTTGCTCTGGCAGCTGTAAAAATGGTGTTGATGATCAGTGTGGGGTGACGTGCTCAGGAGTCTCTGCAGTCTCCTTATGAACTAAGGAAGAGCAAGGTTTGGTGGCCGTGTAGCCTCTCTACAGCTGACCCTCTAGCGTGGGAACATCTTCCATCTGCCAGAGATGAAGGAAGAAGTATCTGTCTCCAATTTACTGAAAATGCCCCTCAAAACAGCTCTATCCCACTCTACCCTGTTCAAAATAAAGATAACTTTAATTTCTGTCTTCTGATTGCACTTAGAGACATGTACAATTGCTGTCGGGATGGGACTGAATATAATGTTCTGTGCAATACACTCTTCTTCTGAGAGGCTTTATTTTATGATTTAATTATTGCATGACAAGGGCTTATCTGTGCTCATAATAAGAAGGCAATTTAATTGAATTCTCAATTTTATAGGCAGGATCTAAATAAGAATTACTAGAAGTTGTTTCTCATAATGTTGACAATTCTCCTTTTATAACACTTATTTATAGACATTTCATGGCTCACACAAATGTATGTACAGAAATAGTACGTATTTATAGACTAAGTCTATAGTTTAAGGCAAATAAGCAGGCCTTGCGTTTAGTAGAATATTTTCCTGCATAAGGACTCTGATTTTAAATAGTGAGGATAATGGCGTTTTTGGTGTCTTTGCTATGTAAGGAGTGTATGTGTATGACTCATAGTGTCATAAATACTGTGGCTATTACAGTGAACATCCAAGTGAAATTACACAAAATTATATATTTGCCAGGGTTCTTTTCTCTAACAGCCAAACTTCAAAATAGAAAGCTTTATTATGCATTTTGATGCATTTGAACTACTGAATGTTCTTGCTGGCCCACTAGACAGTTTAATAGGGCTCCTGAACATCATCCATAATTCATGCGTCTCTTAAACAAGGATGTGGTACTTGTTCTACTATAATCTGAGCATACGAGATTGTGAGCTGCTATGGGATGCTCTGGGACATACTCAGTGCTGGCCCTTGACCTTACAGAGGTGCAAGGTTCTTGGCTTTGAACCCCTGTGGGTGGTGCTCCCAAACAAGGAGCTCCTTTGTTGCTTTTTTGCAAAAACTGTTGCTTTTGCTGAAAGGAAGAGGATTGGTGGTGCAGCATGTGGTGATGGCCCCTCAGTGTGACCTGCCTGATGTAAATGGTATAGAATATCCCCAGTGTGTGGCTGTCAGTATTAGCTGGAGCAAAGATGGGGAAGTGATGGTGCAGGTGAGAGATGTGGAGGGAGTCTGGGCTGGGGCATGGGAGGGCGCAGCATCAGCAGAAGGGGAGCTGAGCATTAAACTGGAGTGCACTGCTCCAGTTCAAGACAGAACTGAAAATCCAGTGATTATTGTAGGATATGAGAACTGATGTTTATGAAGAAACTTAATGTGATTTTTTTAAAGTATGTTTTTGAGTTTATTGTTTTTATTCTGTGCCACCCCTTGTTCTGCTAAATACTGTATCCAGCTAAAAGGTTTTAGAATCAAGGGGGATGTGAAAGGCCAAAGGTGAGTACAAAAAAGGCTATCCCCAAGGGACTAGCCTCTTGACATGCCTTCGGGAGTGCTGCTGGCAGCATTTGCTGTCTTTGATCTCATTTTACCATTGGAGAACTGAGGCATGTGAAACCTTGAGGCATGATATGTCCAGGATGAGCATCTCAGCAGAGCTGGGATATGACTGCGAGTTTCTTGGATGGCACTCCAGTCTTTTCCTGCAAGAACCTTCATCCTTTAGACTCATCACAGTCAAGCCATGCTTACTTATCTGTACAAATAGAGTAAGAAGTTACAAAGAGCTCAGAAATTAAGGGTGTAGTGTCTTCCACAAGTATTCCTGAAAACTGTTAACAGTATACTGCACAAATTCCAGTAACTCATCGGACAAATGCAAGAAAGCAATACATACAACCACTCAAGTCAGAGTTTTACTGTAGATGGAATGGGTGCAAAGTCAAGACCTTCTTCTCCCTGTTTGAACTTATTGTTCTTTATCAGTCTTCTAAGGAAACTCTCATGCAGACTTCCTGAATTCTGTATTTGCTACCTGGATAATGGACAGATTGTGGTCTACCGTTACGGATGCAAAAGACTGTGAAAAACTCCATGGCTATGCAGCTTTCAGGAGTCAAGCTACAGGCCAGAGGCAACCATGAGCTGTATTGGTTTGAAAACAGCTTTTTTGCAGCTAGCTGAAGGGCTGGGGACGCAGCATGGTGTCTCACCCTGTCAGTGTGATGTCTGTGTTCAGTGAGCAGAGGAGCAGCAAGAATCTGTTCAGCTTGGACCCATCCTGACATTGCTTAGGGCTGGGGAGACACAGCTTCACAGGCACAGGTTGGTGTGTTCCTTATGCCTTAGGCACAGGGTTTCGAGCAAAACCAGGATGGAGCTCACATTTTTCCATCCAGACTGCAGTGAGGTTGGTCCTAACAAAGTGCAGCTCATACTGGAAACAGTTTTCATGTGGTGGGTATGTTTGAAAAGAAAGATGATGGTTCTCCACTTACTTTTGGCTGCAATGATGGCACTAAGATTTTAATGTTTCTCTCCTAACTGCTACAGTTCAGTGATCTTTCCCCCTGGCTGGAGTGCTTGGGCTGAGATGGGAATTCTGGCTCTGTGGTGAAGAAGCAAACGATGGAAGTGGCCTGCAGTGACTCCTAGACAACTTGTGCTTGTGCCCCAGAGTGGGCACTGGTAAGGAAGGGGTGGTTGTCCCATCCCAAGGGTTCTGCTCTTCCTTGTCTGGGACACACAGCCTGAGCAAACTCACCTCATCAGGCTGTCAGCAGGGCACTGAAGATCATAGCTCATGAACCATGCAGGGCAGCATTCCTCATACAGAAGCTGGAAATCCAAGCATTTGAATCTGCAGATCAAAGCTTGTCTCTGAGATGTTTGAATCTGACACGAAAGGGCCATGGGTCCCCACTGACTGTGGCTGAGTTTTGAGCAGTTCTGCCTCTGCTGCCTGTTACATGTTGGGAGCTGCTGCTTCTGCAGTGGTACTGGTTGCGTTGCTTTTCCCGAACTGCCCATCACCAATGAAGTAGTTCTGAAACGTGACAGGATGTGACATTTCATAAGGAATTATTTTATCCCTATTTTACTCTCTCATTGCTGTGACAAATGCCGGAGTTCCTCCAGACTGTCAGTGGGCTACAGCCTGGGATCCTCTTTTCAAGTCTGTTTTCTGCTTTATATCTTAGTGTCATGTTTGTTTCCATGGAAACTCCCCAACCTAACTCCAATTATAAGACTGTCAGGTGCATAAACAATGCTGTCATTAAAGAGCATTCTGAGCTCTGGACAGTTGCTCATTGCGTGTCCTACCAGGCAGGCAGTGTGGTGGTAGGAGAGGCTACATGGCCACCAAACCTTGCTGGGAGCTTTGGCAGAGCTGGTGGAGCCAACTGCTGCATCCTGCAGAGGAGATTCCTTTGCCTGGTGTTCCTTGCCCATTAAACCAGCTGCCTTGCCCATTAAACCTTTAAGGAAGGAGGAATATTTTGCCATTTTCAAAAGGTTACCCCATGCTTGGGTTACACATGAAAACCTGTCTGCAAAGTTCATCTTGAAAGTAACAGATTTACAACAGTAGTACAAAAGTTAAACAGAAAATATGTTATTTCCAGGAAAAATAGGTTAACCACAAAGTGTACAAGAGTGAGGTATCACTTCTGTCACTGACACATGGAAATATGGCTGGGAGATACCCAGGCCATTTTTGTGTCCCTAATACTGTGATGAATAGGAATGTTTTATTAGCATTACTATTTCCCATCCTGCTTGTGCCCTGGCTTAAGGTAAACTGCTCATCTTCTTTCAGTCCCACCCCTCCTGTGGTCATTGAGGGCAAACATCAGTAACAGTTCCTTAAGTTTTTCCCTTCCTGTCTTTGTGAAGCTTCACAGATACTGCAGTATTGGTAAACACTTTTGGTTAGTGCCATGTTAGCAAGGACAAAGGCACAGTGCATAAGAGAATTTGCAGCCCTTTAAGAAAGAGCCATTAGACTGTGAGATAAAATGTGGCTCTGCATTTCTCTAAAAATAAGATATTTGCATCTGTACAAGGACTTCAGTTTTGATAGCCAAAAATAGTCTAGGCATCTTCATTGTAATTATTAAGAATTACTAACTTGCACAATTACTGCTTTGAGAGAGATGTGAATGTACATGGTATTTCAGAGGACATGGAGAAGAGAAGAATTTACTGCTATTTAAAAAGCTGGAGGAGTTTACTTGTTTGCTGGCAAATACCATAGGAATTCAAGAATTACCAGGCTTTCATAGAATCATAGAATTGTTTAGAATCGCTACTCTGACAGACACTAAGGTCAGATTTTGTAGAGAACAGGAGGAGCCTTGTCTTCGGAGAGGTGGGATAATTTCTTCAGCCAGTGAAAGCCAGTAGGTGGACGAGGGAAGACAGCAGGAATGCAGAACGGGTGTTACTTTTCTTATAAGGTTTTTTTCTTTTTTTTTTTGTTTTAAATGGCTGTCACTTTACATTTGAAAAACCCCAAAAGAAAATAATCAATTTGGAAATTGGTCAGTGGCAGGAGCAGCTACTCTGGTTTATGAACGGCACATTTTGGTGCTCAGAAGCTTCTTTCCACATTTCCAGTAGAGGACTGCCTTAGGGCTACTGAACCCAAGGATCCAGGGTCTCATTATTTATTGATCTGGTCTTGGATCATGTTCAAATTGCAGGATCGGGCCCCAGGGCCTGCAGCCAGGGTTTCTGCAAGCACGGAGAGGGGTGTTTGGGTGATGATGCAAGAAGAGTAACCTTTTCTGGAACTATTGCAAAATGCCCACAAGCCTACATCTTAGAACTGTTTTTACATAGCAGGTGAAACTATTTTCCATTTTTCTTCTGTAAAACTCTAGCTGTGTATGGTTGCTCTGTAATGGGATGGCATCTTCCCACTCAGCGGTTGCAGATCAGCTCCATTCTTCTGCGTCCTTTCTGTGGTGTCTGTCAGGTTTTTGTGTTGACATTTTGTTTTTCATTGACTTACTGCATTGAGAAAAGTAGAAGAGATTGGAGGTAGTTTTTGAGTGAACACTGCCCAAACTGAAAGTCTAAAATAGGGCTGTACTAATAGGTGCAGGTATTCCCTGTCAACATGGAAGTGTCAACTCCCTCTTCTGATAGCTTCTTTCAATCGGTTGGGCTGGGACTGCTCTTGCTGTGCCCTGGTGCAGACCACCCTTTGGCCATCATTTTGGCCTTGATAAGTATTTCCTGGTGCAGAATGCTATTGGAATAAGCTCTTAACATGCCCGCCTTCTGGTCCCTGGAAGGCCCCATTTTTCACAGCACATTTTCTTTTGAAGTCTGATTGAAAGCCCATTGTAGTCTGTGTGGTCTCCTTTGCATCCTAATGCCGGTGAATTAATGGCCAGGCATTTGGGAACAGAGAACATTGCCTGCATATGCAGGGTGGGAGTGTTCCAGCCCAGGACACCCTGATGCTGGAAGGGATGCGGGCCACCTGTGAGCTGCGCCTTCATGCCACCCAGGAGGCCCTTGGAGGCACCTGGGGGACACACAGTATCTTGCCCCCCTACAACCTGCTGGTGAGACAGCCGCCATGCCATCAGCCCCACGGTGATGGTAACACAATTTAAAAAGGAGTATAGCAATTTGTAGAGGGTTCAGAAAAGTTGCGCAAAAATGACTGGATGTTCGTAAAAGCTGCATTTTTAATGAGAGGCTCAGTCTAGTTAAAGTAAGGTTAAGAGAATACTTATCAGAACAGTACAAATGCTATGGCAGAATATTTTTGGTTGCAGGAGACTTTTTAAACAAATAGGCAAATGTGGAACTGCATAAAACAGTGGATGGAAGTTAAAATTAGGCTAATTCATGTTGGAAGAAGCGTAACCCCAAAGAATCTTACCTAAGAACAAGGTGGATCTATATCACTAGAAGTTATGAATATACCAGCTTTGAAGGTCAGCACATTCCTGACTCCCAGGGTAGCTGCAGGAGACTGTGGTTAGGGATTTCTGAGTTATATTCTGTGCAAGACCACATTAAATGTTTTGACTCTCCACCCTTGGCAGTCACTGACCTGAGTGAGCTTTGCAGAAATTGTTTTCAAAATCACAATTAGGTGGTAATTCCTGTGAAGATTCAAACTCCATTGCCCAGGATTGCTCTGGGGCACAATAATTTAAAAAAGGTTTCTTTTTCCTTGCTAGTTTGATGTAATATTTTTGTTAATGTCCATTATTTTAAATTTATATTTCTTAGCATATCTTTTTGCTGGAGCAGCTTTTTAACTATATATAAAATTAATTTGCTGATGCTTATGAATGTTTTCTCCCAAGAGCAAAATCTCTAGCTAAATATTCTGGGCAAGTAATGAAACTGTCTTAAAAAAAACCCTTTGAAATACACATTAAGTAACTGGAGAAAGGAAGGATAGGTGAAGAATTTTTTTTTCTTTCACAACTTTAGGCTGTAGTGATCTTAGATGTTACCCACAGATTTCATAGGTATAAAATTAATCATAGAATGGTTAGAGTTGGAAGGGACCTTAAAGGTCATTGATTTCCAACACCCCTGCCCTGGGCAGGGACACCTCATACTAGAGCAAGTTGCTCAAAGCCCCATCCAGCCTGGCCTTAAACACTTCCATGGATGGGGCATCCACAGCTTCTCTGGGCAACCTGGTCCAGTGTCTCACCACCCTCATAGTAAAGAATTTCTTTCTGGTATCTAATCTAAATCTCTCCTCTTCCAATTCAAAACCATTACCCCTTATTCTGTCACTACGCTTCCTGACAAAGAGTCCTTCTACAGGGAAGGCTGGAAGGTCTCCATACTGGAAGGCTGCTATAAGGTCTTCCCGGTGCCTTCTCTTCTCCAGGCTGAACAAGCCCAGCTCCCTCAGCTTGTCTTCACAGGAGAGGTGCTCCATCCCTCTGATTGTGTTTGTGGCCCTCCACTGGACCTGTTCCAACAGTTCCATGTCCTTTCTATGTTGAAGACTCCAGAGCTGGACACAGTACGCCAGGTAGGGTCTCATGATCACAGAGTAGAGGGGTAGAATTGAATCACCTCCTGTGACCTGCTGGCCACTCTTATTTTGATGCAACCCAGGATGGGGTTGGCTTTCTGGGCTGCCAGTGTACACTGCTGGCTCATGTTGAGCTTCTCATCCACCATCATTCCAGGTCCTTCTCCTCAGGGCTGCTCTCCAGCCATTCTCCACCCAACCTGTATTTGTGCTTGGGATTGCCACATCCCAGGTATGTGAAGTTCATGCAATTTGCACTATCCCACCTCTCAAGCCTGTCCAGGTCCCTCTGGATGGCATCTCTTCCCTCCAGTGTGTCTAATGTACTATTCAGCTTAGTGTCATTAGGAAACTTGCTTAGGGTGCACGCAATTTCACTGTCCCTATCTCTGACAAAAATATTAAACAACACTGGTCCCAGTACCAAACCCTGAGGAACACCACTCATCACTGGCTGCCACTTGGACATTGAGCCATTGACCACAACCCTTTGAGTGCGGCCATCCAGCCAGTTCCTCATCCACTGAGTGGTCCATCCATAGAATCCATGACTTTCCAGTTTTGAGACCACAATGTCGTGTGAGACAGTATCAGATGCTTTGCATAAGTCCAGGTAAATGACATCTGTTGCTCTGTGCTTGTTCACCAAGTCTGTGGCAGTATCCTAAAAGGCCACCAAATTTGTCAGGCACAATTTGCCATTGGTGAAGCCATGTTGGCTGTCTCTAGTCATCTCCTTGTTTTCCATGTGCCTTAGCAGAGATTCCAGGAGGATCTGCTCCATGACCTTGCCAGGCACAGAGGTGAGACTGACCAGCCTTTAGTTCCCTGGGTCTTCTTTTTTTCCCTTTTTTGCATATTGGGGTTATGTTTCCCTTTGTCCAGTCAGCAGGAACTTCTCCAGATTGCCATGATTTTTCAAATATGATGGAAAGCAGCTTAGCAACTTCCTCCACCAGCTCCCTCAGGACCTGTGGATGGATTTCATCAGGTCCCATGGACTTACACACCTTCAGGTTCCTTAGGTGGTCTCAAATCTGATCTTCTCCTACTGTGGGCAGTTCTTTCTCAGAGCCCCTGTTTTTGCCTTCCATGACTTGGGCAGTGTGGTTAGAGCCCTTGCTGGTGAAGACTGAGGCAAAAAAGTCATTCAGTAGCTCAGCCTTGTTGGTATCGTGGGTGGCCAGGTCTCCCATTTCTTTCCAGAGAGGGCCCACAACTTTCCTAGTCTTGCCTTTGTCCCTGGCATATCTATAGAAGTTTTTCTTAATGTCTTTGATGTCCCTGGCTAGATTCAGTCCTGTCTGGGCTTTTGCTTGCCTGATCTGGTTCCTGGCCATTTGGACAGTTTCTCTATATTCTGCCCAGTCTACCTGTCCTTGCTTCTACCCTCTATAGGCCTCCTTTTTAGTCTTCAGCCCATCCAGCAGTTCCTTTGTCATCCACACAAGCCTTCTGGCAAATTTGCCTGATGACTTCATTTTTGGGATGCACCTCTCCTGAGCTTGGAGGAGGGGATCCTTGAATATTAACCAGACTTCCTGGTCCCCTCGTCCCTCCAGTTCTTTTTCCCATGCTACCGTGCCAGTCAGGTCTCCGAGGAGTCCAAAGTCTGCTCTCCTGAAGTCCGGGGTAGTGAGCTTGCTGCACACCCTCCTCACTGCCCTAAGAATCTTGAATTCTACCATTTCATTATCACTGCAGCCTAGGTTCCCCTTGAGTTTGACATTCCCCACCAACCCCTGCTTGTTGGTAAGGACAAGATCCAGCCCAGCTCCTTTCTTCATTGGCTCCTCAATCATTTGAAGAAGAAAGTTATCATCAACATTCCAAGAATTTCCTGGATTTCTTGTGCCCTGCTGTGTTGTCCTTCCAGCAGATACAGCAGTGGTTGAAGTCACCCATGAGGACCAGGGAGTGCGAGCGCGGTAATGTTCCTATGCGTCCATAGAAGGTCTCCTCCTCCCTGTCACTCTGATATGGTAGTTGGTAGCAGACCCCTACATTAATATCATCTGTCCCTGTGCTCCCTTTAATCCTGACCCATAAGCTCTCCGTCAGGTCTTCATCTGTGTCCAGGTGGAGCTGCACACACTCCATTGGTCATTGACATAGAGAGGAACACCTCCTCCCTGTCTGCCCAGCCTGTCCTTTCTGAAGAGTCTGTCTCCCTCCATTCCAACACTCTGGTCATAAGAGCCATCCCATCAGGTTTCTGTGGTGCCAATAAGATCGTAGCCCTGGAGGCGTGCGCACGTCTCTAACTCCCTGGCTTGTTTCCCATACTGCGTGCATTTGTGTAAAGTCACTTCGGCTGGGTGCCCCATGAGGCTGACTTACTAGTTAGGATGGATCCACTTCCTTTGGGTTGCTATTCAGGTGGCCTTCCTTTGGGGTGTTTTATCTGTGGTTCCCAGAGTCCTCTTGCCTCTGAAACCTCTGACACAGGCCTGATATTATCACCTCCCTCCCCCTTCACATGTAGTTTAAAGACCTGTTAATCAACCCCACAATCTCTTGGGCCAGAACAGTCTTCCCTCTTTGAGAGAGGCATCTTCCATTTCCTGTGCCCAGTGCCATACAGGCCAAGCCACTGTCAAAGTACCCAAAGTTATGGTGCTGATACCAGCCACGAAGCCATGCATTGGCTGATTTAATCCATCTGCTCATTGCCTGCCACTGGAAGGAGTGATGAAAATATCACCCACACCCCAGATTCCTTTACTAAGCCTCCCAACTCCCTGAACTCTCTCTTTATAGCTTGTGAGCTTTAAGTCGCTGTTTCCTCTACACCTACATGGAATATTAATAATGGATGTTTATCTGAGGACTGTACTAGACCAGGAAGTTTCCTGGTGATGTCCTCAGCTCCAGGAAGACAGCAGACTTCCCTCTGAGGCAGGTCCACCTGGCATAATGGGCCCTCTGTCCACCTCAGGAAAGAGTCCTCAACAACTCTAACCCTTTGATTTTTCCTAGAGGGTGTGGTGTTGATATGCTTATGAGTATGCCCATGAGCATATGCGTATATGCCTTTTTTGACTTAGGAGGCATCTGTGCTCCTTGCCTACTTCCTCAATCGACTGGCCATTCTCAACCAGAACCTTTTCCTCAGAGGTACTTTGCAGGACAAGGTGGGTAAGGTGGGAGGTCGCCTGCTGTCCCGACCACGAACCTGCTTCCACTAGCTCTTTTCACTTATGCTTTTGCCTTCAGCCTGATGAGGGGTGCCTACTGAGCCACTTAGATCCTTGCTGCTTTTCTCCCTAACACTCATCCACCTTTCAACTACCTCTTTCAGTTCTGCCACCAGGCTGAGCATATCATTGACCTGTTCACATCTTACACAATAGGTCTCACAACTACCATCAGTTACCAGTAAAGGGGCCTAGCATTCCCTGCAGCCTGTGACCTGGACAGCCGCAAGTTTCTGTGGGAGCTCTTTCTGGGTTCCCTCATCCATTCTGGTTAGGGTTGAGTGTGACCTTCCTCCGGGTGGAGACCATAGCTAAACTCCTACCGAGGGGGGTGATGATCACCGGGAGGTCTCCCCTGTCAATCCGACAGAGCTCCGCTCTCCTCCCTGCGCGCCCTTTGCCGCTCCCCGCGCCTTCCGCGCTTTGCAGGTGCCCGGCGACCAGTCGCTGCGCTCCTGAGAGGCCTCTTTTACCCGGAGGAGGGGGAGAGTGGCTCCGCCCGCAGGCTGCCTGGTTCCAGCACCGACCAGCCGCTTTTACCGGCTTCCAAAGCCCTCAAAAGAAGCTCCTTGCCGATCCTTTTAAGGGTTTCTCTGTTTGTTTTGGTTTTGTTTTTTTTTTTGCCGCGGTCCCTTCCCGCAGTGCCGCTTACCTCCACCGCAGCTGGTCTTCTCGGCAATAGACATTAACAGAAATGCTTTCTTTTCTTCCCAGATTTTACTTCCTCTTAAAAGACTGCTATCAGGTTTACTAAGTATGATGCAAATAGGATTTTATGCTAAGATCACAGTTTTGAAATTACAGCGACTGGGGTTACAGCATTTATTACGGTATGACTGAATAAATGTTCTGTGCATGGATGTCCTTTGAGTAGCACTCTCCCTTTTTCAGTTCCGTCAATACCACTCTCTGCTGAAAGCACCTTTGATGGAAGTGTCTTGTTCCAAGTTCACACAGGCAGGTCACCACCCCTGACCATGTAGCACCAGTTCAAGTCCTCCATCTTCCTTCACTGTTTGTAAATTATGTGCTTTGGAAAGCAGAAAGTGAATTAGATTTTTAAATACAATGTTCTCAAGGCAGACTTGCCTTGGGGAGCTGTAAACTGCATTCTTGCCCCAGAGATTTTTGAATTCACTGAAAAGCTTAAGCTTCAGTAGAAGCAGAGAACGTGGGCCAGCGTGGCAGTGTCACAAAATCCAAATGGATGATATTTTAATGCCAAACATAAAAGTACTTCTGGAAAATAATAATAACAGTACTTTGCTCAACAGCTTCAAAAGATTTAATTTCCATTAATAAAACTTTGGGATGTCCTTCTATGGTTGGTGCTCTTAGTATTGCAGAGCAATGTTTTTAATGATAGTAACATGTCTGTTGGAGTACAGCATATGGGTAATATAAGAGTAAGAATCATATAAATTTAACTAAGCTGGCTTAATGTGCCCCCTCCTCCTGGAAAAAAACAAAAGAGCAATAAGCAAAGAATGAGATAGAATGAAGCAGCAAAGCAGCTCATCAGTTACCAAAACCATAATGTGCAATCAGCCACACCAGTCTTGGCAGAGAAACTATCCAGAGTGCTTCCAGAGGATGAGGTGGATTCAGTCCAAAAAGGCGAGTGGGAATAAATGCGTCTGTGCATTTAAAAGAAAATGGCAAGCAGAATAAAATCTTAAACAGCAACAACAACAACAAAAATTATTATTAATAATAATAATAATTATCATTATATTTATTATTTTTATTTTATTAAAGCATAAATATGGGCACTGGGTTATTGGGAATGTCCTTGCAGCCTGAGCAACAGAGCGGTGCCTGGGAGTGTCCCTCTACCCTGGTGCTGCCAGTGAACAGGAGTCACTGCAGCTTTATTAGGGGTGGTCAGTTATTCCCCTTTCCAGTTTCCATACTTCCATACTTTCCTTATACTTGCTATTCTGTTTGGATAAAACCTGATCTTAACTTCAGAAATGTTTACCTTGACTTCTCTCATAGCAGTTCTTACTCCTGTGGGTTTTTCTTCAGTATTTGCTGCAGTTTGGGGCACTTTGGGGGTTATGCTGTTTGAGACTGAAGAGCTCTTTCTAATGCGTACCTGCACTCACTGTACTAAAATCTTGGAAGCTGCTTTTTTTCCTAAGATTTCAGTAAGTAATGATAGGTTTTGCAAAAATAAATAGCTTTTTCTCTGTGGATAAAATCAGATTTTTTCAAGATCTGTATAGTTTAAAATCTAAAGCATCTAGAATTGTGGTGGGTTTTTTTTTGTTTTTTTTTTTTTTTTTTACAAAATTCTACTTTTTTCCCCCCTACTTTACAAATCTGTCTGAGCCTTCTGAGAAGACAAGATTTGTGTGACTAGAATTAATGGTATGTAATTCCTAGCAATTTTCAGCTCCACTTCAAACAGAAATCCCATTAATTTGGGTTGCTGGTGGAGGGGCTGGATGGCACTTCATCCCTAGGGCCATCTGTATTGCAGATACCATGCAAACATTTATTTAGTTCAGTGCTACCATGAGTGTATTTTTGTCCTTTTACTGGATTTTTTGTGTGCATTTTGTAAGTAAAGCATCTGTCTAAAGTCCTTGATGCAGGAGAGGGAGATAATTTGCCCTGGTTTGTCCCATTGTACGCCCCATTCTTCCTGAGTCACAGCTTCCATTTGTCCTTCCTGCTGTGTTTTTCCCTGGGTCCAGGCAGTGTTTCTGAGCCCGCAGAGTTGGTGCAAGTGCTGGTGTCGGCTGCGCTTTGTTGAAGGGACTCCAACACCAAGTCCATTTCTGCTGCTGACAAACAAACACCTTCCTGCTGCCAGGCACAGGGATGGTTTGCCTTGTTCTGAAAATGCAGAATTCAGATATTGGAGCCCCCACTTTAGGCTGAAATTTGCAGAGCTGAGTGTGCTTCTGCTTCAGGCAGTTGATTTTGCAATTGAAAAAGGACAGGCTTCTTGATTGTGAAGAATTATTAATTACAATTCATCATTAAAGATAAAGGATACCTGTATTCCTTTATTTTTAAAGTCTTTTTCTTGTAACATAAAGTTTTGCAGGTGACTAATCTAGTGTGTGGCATTAGTATCACATTGTGTGTGACGCTGTTGGGCTTGCCTGTTTGTAATTTTTCAGAAGCATATAAGAATCAATGTTCAAATGGCCATTTCCTATAAACATAAATAAATAAAAACCCCTGAAGAGGGCAATCCCAGGTGTTAAACTCTCATCCTTAACCTGAAATCCTTGCAGAAGAAAGATGTGATTTCTCAAATCATTACAGTTTTGCTGGTGTTTTGTTTTATTCTCATTGAGTTGTTCTTTAACTATCTGATCTCTCAAATAATTCCTTATATTGATTTGAATGAATCACCTGCTGTTGTGGAACATAATTGCGGACATGCAGTGTGAGGTGTAATACCTGCTATTTATTCTTTATTTCATCTGTAAGCAACACATACTACACCTCCTCGTGACTAGCTGAGTTTCATACTATTCACTGAGCCCTGTCCGTGGCCTGGGTGGCAGGTGATGGCCACCATGGGAGCCGAGTGCTGCCACTCTCTGCTGCACCAACTTGCACCAACTTGCCAAGGACATGAAATAACGGAAATAATTTCTGAGGCTTTGAGACTATTTATAACTGCAAAAAAAGTGCTTTTTAAAGACAGAAATTGCATTAAATGTCTCCTGTCAAAATCTCATTCATCAATGTCAGATTCTCCTGACATTGACAAAATAGCTATTTCTTCATGGAAGATGTGACAAAGCTGAGTTTTGAAATTGCTGCTGACTTTTGTATTTGGTGCTTTCCTTGGAATTAGCTCATTTCTCTGGGAAGGTGTTAATTTTAAGCTAACAACTCTAAAAATGGATGACTTTTCACCTCAAAGTACTCTTGATGTTGAGTTTTTATTAAAACTGTAGTTTACTCTTTATGAAATGCATCTCAGAGGAGGCAGGAGGGGAGCAGTGCATAGCAGTCTGTACAGCCCAATGTATGAGGCAGTAAATTCATGGTGTCTTCCATGGCTCTGACCCTGGAGCACTACTGGTGTGGCAGAGGGGAGAAGCTGCTGCCTTGTGCTCTGTGTGAGGAAGGAAGGCAATTTGTCGTGAGAGTGCTGCCCAGTGTATGCTATGCTTGCGCTTAAAAGACTTTCTGAAGTCTCATGAAAACTTCCATTCCATTGCTTAAGGGTAGGGGAGAATAAATGTGGAGGACAGTGGAAGCCAAGTACATATGAGTGTTCTGTGGATGCGGTTGAAATCTGCTTCCGTATTGATAAAAAAAATAAAAATGTAGGTTATAAGGGTAAGAAGGTATAAGGATAAGAAGGTCATAAGAGGCAGTCAGCATGGCTTCACCAAGGGGAAGTCATGCTTAACCAACCTGATTGCCTTTTATGAAGACATAACCAGGTGGATAGATGATGGTAAAGCAGTGGATGTGGTGTACCTTGACTTCAGTAAAGCATTTGACAGTCTCCCACAGCATCCTTGTAGCTAAACTGAGGAAGTGTGCCCTGGGCGATAGGGTAGTGAGGTGGAGTGAACTGGCTGAAGGATAGAAGCCAGAGAGTGGTGGTTAATGGGACAGAATCTACTTGGAGGCCTGTATCTAGTGGAGTCCCTCAGGGATCAGTACTGGGACTGGTACTGTTCAATATATTCATCAATGGCTTGGATGAGGGAGTAGAGTGCACTATCAGCAAGTTTGCTGATGACACCAAACTGGGAGGAGTGGCTGACACACCAGAAGGCTGTACTGCCATCCAGCAAGACCTAGACAGGCTGGAGAGTTGGGCGGGGAGGAATTTAATGAAATATAACAAGGACAAGTGTAGAGTCTTGCATCTGGGCAAGAACAACCCCAGGTACCAGTATAGATTGGGAAACAACCTGTTGGAGAGCAGCACAGGGGAAAGGAACCTGAAGGTCCTGGTGGACAGCAGGATGACCATGAGCCAGCACTGTGCCCTCATGGCCAAGAAGGCCAATGGCATCCTGGGGTGTAGTAGAAGGGGTGTGGTTAGTAGGTCGAGAGAGGTACTCCTCCCCCTCTTCTCTGCCCTGGTGAGACCCCATCTGGAATATTGTGCCCAGTTCTGGGCCCCTCAGTTCCAGAAGGACAGGGAACTGCTTGAGAGAATCCAGGGCAGGGCTACCAAGATGATTAAATGAGTGAAGCATCTCCCACACGAGGAAAGACTGAGGGAGAAGAGAGCTTGGAGAAGAGGAGACTGAGGCGTGACCTCATTAATATTCATAACTATGTAAAGAGTAAGTGTCAGGAGGATGGATCCAGGCTCTTCTCAGTGACATCCAATGATAGGACAAGGGGTAATGAGTGCAATATGGAACATAGGAGGTTCAACTTAAATATGAGAAAAATCTTCTTTATGGTGAGGGTGACTGAACACTGGAAGGGGCTGCCCAGGGAGGTTGCGGAGTCTCCTTCTCTGGAGACATTCAAAACCCCCCTGGACATGTTCCTGTGTGACCTGATCTAGGTGTTGCTCCTCCAGCAGAGGGATTGGACTAGATGATCTTTCAAGGTCCCTTCCAATCTCTGATACTCTGTGATTCTGTGATTCTAATCCTGACAGACAGTAAATTACAGGCAGTTATTTGTTTCTGAGCCCAACCGCTATTGCATTTCATTTCATATCCCAAGGGTACATCTCTACAGCAGATCAAAAATTTTCAGAAGTTAATCGTCCTTCATCTGCAAGATCATTTCCCTTTAAATCACATATATCAAAACCTGCCCCTTTGGGATATGACATCCTCTGCTTCTGTCTTGGACATCACTCTGGGGATGGATCCAGGCCCAGGTTTCTGGAGAAAGAAACACCTGAGGGCCTGCACCTATCTGTGCTCTGCTTCCCTTCCTGGCGCGCTGATGTCAGGCTGTTGTTCCTCCAGGCAGGAGCTGGGAGTGGGTTCTCCTGCACTCACCCTCTGGCTTATCTTTATTCTTCCTTTGCAGACACTCGAAGGCACTTGACATTGCTTGCTTGTCTCAGAGCTCCTATTTGGAAGCCTGCTTTATTTGGATATATGTTTTGGGGTTTTGTTGATGTTTGTTTTTTTCTTTTTTT
>VZTM01023818.1:40604-103390 GCA_013400555.1 Jacana jacana | reverse complement strand
TTTTTTTTTTTTTTTTTTTTTTAATGCAGGCATTTCAGTGTGTGTTAGTGGTATTCTGGGTTTCTTTCTTGGGTTCTCTCTCTTTTGACAGAAACCCCCTCCTTTCATTAGTATTTGCCATGTAAACGTGGCAGGCAGAAGGTTGAGAAAGGTGGCTAAATATCCCCTCTTCTCCCCAGGAACTGTGTGCGATGATCTGGGCTCTGCAGTCATCTGTGTCATGTGCTGGTGGCTTCAACTAAAGCTGTTGGTATGGCCCTGGGCTACCAAAACCCACCGAGGAGCACATAGGTAGTGCAGGGGTGATTTTAAAAGCTGTGACCCCAACCATCTTGAGAAGCCCTCGTGAAGGGCAGTTAAGCTTTGGTGCCTGTTGCTAAGATGGCTCGTCTGATCCTTCATTGGGTCAACAGAGGAGGATGGAGGGGAAGGTTATGGAGGATCATCAAAAAGGTTGCTGCAAACACAGAAAAAAATAACATAGAAGAACAACAGGCATCTTAGTATGAATTAAGATGCAAATCTTTCTGCATATTATCCATTCCTTGTTGATTAATTTCTTTTATATGAGGAAATCCAGTCTGCTGTAGAACACTGAATGCCAGTAGTAATAAGTCTGGTACAGATAGATACATCTAACATGAGCTTCTGAGCCACCTATAGATTTTTTTTATGCTCTAATAAAAGCAACTTTAAAAAGGAGGAAAAGCCAAATCCCATAATCCTCCATTCATCTTGAAGCGAAATTTTCTGTACTGTGTGAGACAGCTGCTCCACCCTCACTGAAGCTTCATGTGCCCCATAGGAGGCAACACAGAGTAAATATTTGTAGTTGGCAGTTGGATCCTGTTGGTGTGCACACATACGATGCTGGCACTTTTCCTGCTTGTTTGAAAACTTTGGGGCTGCATGGATCCTACATGTCTGGCTTAAATATCCCTCAAGAACAGTTGATATATCCCTTAATGTAACTGAGAGCTTAAATATCCTTCAAGCTCTCAGTTGAGGTCCCTAGTACTTTGTTTCACTGATACAGCCACTCTCTAGGTTTAAATCCTCTTCCCAGCTGTGGTCCTTGAGGTGCTGCAGGCATTTGCAAAGCACAAATGCAGACCCTGTGGTCTTTTCTTTAGCAAAGTGAATGGCTTGAAGGTGGAGCTCCCATACATGAGACATATAACATGACAGGCAAACCCTTGGCTGTCTTTTGCTGTGTCGCAGTGCCTACCCACTCTCACCATGCAGCGAAGCTAGCATCACCATCCCACAAACCCTGAGTTAGTTGCCTGAGGCTGTGCAGCAGGACCACAAGGAGAACTGTCCTTGCTGTCTTCCATGGCTGTTGAGGTGCTGATGTGGCTGATCCTGCAGCAGGACACCTTGGTGCTACAGCAGCACCAGCTCTGTGGCTCATTGCCCCGCAGTGGCTGGGACTGGGGCATGGCAGGCTCACAGATGGCTTTGCATTGGGTTATTGGGAAGTAAGGCTGTGAGAACAAGGAGTTTATGCTCCTAACCTTCGTGCTCTGCTGTAATATTTTTTAGAATCTGAAAGGAGTGTAACCACACTAGGAACAATTTACCTGTTCAGACGGATTGTGTGTCAGATGGTTTTAAAAGATAGAAAATGACTGGTGTGCAGTGGATATTTCATTTGTGGGTGCCACTATTACAGTTTTGCCCCATGTAGTTTATTTATCTCAGGTGTTGGGTCTGCTGTTGCTGTCCTATAAACATTATAGGTCATACGGAACTTTTCTGTGACTACAAAAAAGAGAGTTTTTCATATTTGCTAACAATGAAATATATTACATTTTTACATAACTACTTTATATCCCTTGTTATTTTCAAGATAATCTTTCTTTTATCACTTTTGGTAATTATATTGTGGAAAGATGTCCCTTAATTAGGGGATAGCATGGTAACTCAGTTGCCACACAGAAGTTACACTGATTTTCGAAATATGCTTCATTCCCCACACCCATACTAATTTGGTACAAGCAGGGCTCCAAAATAACTTCACTGGAGCCTATAAATCTCATATTTTTATAAATACTAGAGCAATAAAAAGCCCAGCTAAACACTCATACTAGAAGTCATCTTCATGAGAGAATGGTGAAACTTGCTGAGTTTCACCTCAGAGACAGATTTGAATGCCTTGAATTTAATAATGGGAATGATGGTGTAGAGTGCTTATGGGTTAGAATCAAGGGGAAGGCCAACAAGGTAGATATCATCATGGGAGCTCATTATAGAACCCCCAACCACGACATAGAAGTAGACAAAACATTCTGTCAGCAACTGGTAGAGCTCTCGCAATCACTCGCCCTTGTTCTCATGGGGGACTTCCATGCGATCTGCTGGAAGTATAACACAGCAGAGAGGAAACAGTCCCAGAGGTTCCTAGAGTGTGTGAAAGACAACTTCCTAACACAGCTGGAGAGCAAGCCAAACAGGGAAAGCACCCTACTGGACCTGCTGCTTGTTAACAGAGAAGGTCTTATGGGGGATGTAAAGGTTGTCTTGGGCAGAGTGATCATGAAATTGTAGAGTTTTCAATTCTTGCAGAAGCAAGACAGGGAAACAGCAGAATTGCCACTTCAGCCTTCTGAAAGGCAGACTTTGCCCCGTTTAGGAGCATGGTTGAGAGTGTCCCTTGGGAGAGAGTCCTGAAGGGCAGGAAGGCTGGTCATATGTCAAGGAGAAACTCTCAAAAGCACAGGAGAAGGCCATCCCCAGGTCACATAAAATGAGCCCATGGGGAAGAATAGCAGCCTGGCTAAATAAAGGGAGTTGGCTGGATCTCAGGAATAGAGGGAAAGTTTACAGTCTCTGGAAAAGGGGGTTGGCAACTTATGAGTAATATCAAAATATAGTGAAGATATGCAGGGGAAAATTAAGAAAAATTAGGAGGGCAAGAGATCATGCAGCTCAGCATGGTTAAAGATAATAAGAGGTTTTTTTCAGTATACCAATAAAAAAAGGAAGGCTGGGGAAAATGTAGGCCCACTGATGAATGAGGTGGGTGCCTTCATGGTGGAAGACACAGAGAAGGTGAGTTACTGAATGCCTCCTTTGCTTCACTACCAAGGCTACCACTCATGAATCCCAGACCCTGGAGACAAGGGAGAAGGACAGGAGAGAGGAAGATTTTCCCTCTGTAGAGGTGGACTGGGTTACAAACCACTTGGCCAAGCTAGACATCCATAAATCCATGGGCCCTGATGGGATACACCCGCGAGTGATGAGAGAACTGGTGGATGTTATTGCTGACCAACTCTCAATCATGTTTGAGAGGCCTTGGAGAACAGGAGAGGTGCCTGAGGACTGGAGGAAGACAAATATCACCCCGGTTTACAAAAAGGGCAAGAAGGAGGACCCAGGGAACTGCAGGCCAATGAGTTTCACCTCTGTCCCTGGGAAATAATGGATTTACATGTTCTGGAAGTCATCTCCGAACATGTTCATAGAATCATAGACTCATTTAGGTTGGAAGAGACCTTTGGGATCAGTGAGTCCAACCATCAGCCCCATAAAGTTCTTCCCTACACCATATCCCTCAACACCACATCCAATCTATTCTTAAATACATTCAGGGATGGTGACTCCACCACCTCCCTGAGCAGCCGATTCCACTGACTGACCACTCTTTCTGTGAAGAATTTTTTCCTAATGTCCAGCCTAAACCTATCCTGCTGCAGCTTGCAGCCATTCCCTCTTGTTCTATTGCTAATTACCTGTGAGAAGAGACCAGCACCAACCTCTCTACAATGTACAAAGCAGTTGTAGAGAGTGATGAGGTCTCCCCTCAGCCTCCTCTTCCTCAAATTAAGCAGTCCCAGCTCCCTCAATTTTTCCTCATAAGATTTATTCTCCAGGCCTTTCACCAGTTTCATTGCCCTACTCTGCACTCGCTCCAGCACCTCAATATCTCTCTTGTTTTGAGGTGCCCAGAACTGGACACAGTACTCAAGGTGTGGCCTCGCCAGTGCTGAGTACAGGGGAAAAGAACAGTTCCTTCAACTTCCTGATGAAGAACAGGAAGTTATCAGAAGTGGTCAACACAGACTTACCCAGGGTAAATCATACTTCATCAATCTGATAGCCTTCTGTGACATTATAACTGGTTGGCTGGGTGAGGAGAGACCAGCAGATGTCATCTAACTTGACTTCAGCAAGGCTTTTGACACTGTCTCCCATAACATCCTCATTAAGAAACTGAGGAAGCATGGGCTAGATGAGGGGGCAGTGAGGGGGCAGTGAGTCCTGGCTGTGTGATAGAACTCAGAGGGTTGTAATTAATGGTGCAGGGTCAAGTTGGAGGCCTCTATCCAGTGGTGTACCCCAAGGGTCAATACTCAGTTCAGTCTTGTTCAACATACCCATCAATGACCTGGATGAGGGGACGGAGTGCATCCTCAGCAAGTTCACTGAGGATACCAAACTGGAAGGGCTGGCTGACACTCCAGAGGACTGTGCCACCATCCAACGTGACCTGGACAGGCTGGAGAGGGCAGAGAAGAACTTGATTAGGTTCAACAAGGGCAAATGTAGGCTCCTGCACCTGGGGAGGAAGAACTTGAGGCACCATTGTAGGATCTCCTGGAAAGCGCTTCCAAGGAGAATGAGCTGGGAGTCTTGGTGGACAGTAAATTTTCCCTGAGCCAGCAATGTGTCCTTGTCACCAAGAGGGCCAATGGAATTCTGGGCTTCATTGGGAAGAGTGTGGCCAGTAGGTCGAGCGAGGTCATTCTCTCCCTCTACTCTGCACTGGTGAGGCCACAACTAGAATACTGCATCCAGTTCTGGGCTCCCCAGTTCAAGAGAGACGGGGAACTATTGGAGAGAGTCAGATTCAGATTCTTCAGCAGTAATTAATCTTTAAACAGATTTTTTTCCTCATCTTTGCTTCTTGTATTCAGCTTGAAAATAGAACAGCTGAAATGTATTGATCAGATATTATTTGAGCACTGAAAACTTCTTTATTTTAGCTAAGTACAATTTTTATAAAATCACTTAGGACTTCTTCACAGGGATATAGTATGTGTCACTTTCAGTTTGTCCTCTGTGCTCTGTCACCTGCTTGTGAGGGAAAATGTCAGCACAGAGTTTTCCAAACTCTTTCTCTTGGTTTATTTTCTTTGAAAGAAAACGGGGTTTTTTTGAAACAGCAAGTATATTTTTTTAAAGCTTCTGTTCTTTCCACTTGCATCTGGACTGCAAAGCTCTGAGGTTACGGCTCATTAGATGTCACCTATATCTGTTGTTCCTTCATTTGCTGCCAAGTTTTCTGTTGCTGTTTCTGACACGTGTAGGTGGTGACCATGCAAAATTCAGCTTCAGAGACTGAGGAGGAGAAGCTGAAGCTGCTGTGAGGGGCTACGAGGCCTGCATTCCCCAAGGAGCAGTGTGTGATGCAGCAATGCCATGTACAGTGCTTTCCTCACTGCACCTTTAAGCTATTTACTGGGATAGACATTATGCATAGATGCAGTAGCATCAGTAACTTCCGCTGAACAGGTTGTAGCAACCAAATAGGCCTGTAGCATTCCCATTCAAGATCAGCTTGCTCATCATTACAGTCATAATAGCTACAGCTATTACCTAGGCTTTACAGCTCTTTCAGCATAGGACAAGGGAATGTGTTGGTGTCTGGAGTATTGTGAGTGCTCTTGTAGTTTAACTGGGGCTGGATCACTAGCAATCAATTAATCTGGTGGAATAAATACCTCCAGTGCTTCCTAGAGTGTACCCTGGCTCCTCTCCTCAGGTTGCTGAAAATATAATGAAAGGTGGGAAAATTTATTAGTTTGTACATCTTGTTTGTGAAGACAAGGAAATTCTTTGGCTCTGTGCTGTGTGGATGTGGCAGCCTTGTATTTAGACCTGGTTAAATGCAAATAAAAGGCATAATTTCCAAGAAAGTATTCCAAACACGTATTGAGAGACTGATGTTATGATGCACATATTCTGCTTTGGGGCAGTCGATACACTGCACTATTTCCATAAAATCTCAGTGTTGCTTCCTCCCTTACCAGCAAAGTGCTGATACCAGTAAGTTTCAGTGTCTGGACTCATTTGATCTGAACCTTTATGGTTTATATTATGTGGTGCTTGCTGCTATGGTTCAATAAAGTGCTAAAATTTAGCATTCATTTACATGAATAATGCACGTTTTTTGATACATAGTGTTTGCTTATTCTTTAAACAGCATCTCCCGCAGGTACCTGGAATAAGTTCTGGAGTAGTTCTTGAATATACTTCTGCCTTAAAAGCTGGGCAAAGCATTCCCCTGGCCTTGCTTGTACTCAGTGGAATTGTTCACCAAAGTACTTTGTCTGCAGGCAATGACTTTCCCTTCACTCAGGAGGTGATTGCTCCACCACACCCTGAGTCTCCCACCATGGTACTGGGGTGGTACACATGGTTCCTCTGCTCTCTGGGCTCATACAGCTGAGACACAGGTGGCCTTTCTGTGGGTGGGCAGCTCATCCCTCTCCAGCTCAGCTGCTGGGGTGAATTCCCACTTTGTCTTATTCTAAGGAAGATACACGAAAATTTACTCCTGATGTCCCCACAGATACAATGTTAGTGCCTCAGCACAAGATCATTGTCTGCTTATGAAACTTCTACAGAAAATATTAATGCAAAACAGAAATTTCTAATGTGACGTTAACTTCTATGTACCTGCAAAAATACGTAATTTTAATTTACTGTACCCCTCATTTCTGTTTCCTTGGGCAGTACTGAAATAAGATAACATGTTGTAAAGTAGGTTTATTCCTATGCAATACAAATTTCCTTTCCTTCTCACTAACTCTATTATGTATTTAGCAGTTACCAGTTTTTCATAACAACAAACACATTGTATAGTATGGATAATTTTACTGCAATTGGATTAAGTTTTAATAATACTTTTAAATGAGCATTTTTTAATGACATACATACATCATTTCAGTGTCCCATAAAAAGTTAGGAGAATAGAACAAATTGATGGTGTTTACCAATGATGGATCTTGTCAAAATTAATTTTAAAATAACAATGATCGTAGTAATTCATTGAATGAGTTTCTTGTGTCAAGCACTCTCTGTGCAATTTACATTTGCTAAGAATGACAACTGTTCATCAGAACCTGTCTTCTTGTCTTGCTTACATTTCAGCTTTATTTACCCAGATAAACATGAAAGCAAGTCCACAGAAACGGTGGATAAACCTCATAAAGTACAATTAGCATGTCCACCTATTCACATGAATATTTTAAAATTAAAAGAAAAAAAAAGTCTCATCCCTGAGAGCGAAAGGCTGAGATTTGCATTTCATTGATGACTGAGTTCAGATGAGATTTTTATAATGATTCCAAAAACTCGCTTTGCGAAAAGCTAGAATTCTGTCTGTGAGCAGTTGAAGCACAGAGTGTGTCTGTAGTGGTGGGACTGGTGAGGAGTGTGTGCGAGTGAGGAGGGTGTGGATGTGCCGCGAGGCCTGGTACCTGGGAGAAGGGCTTAGGCAGGTGCTCCCAGGGCTCAGGACAGTGATTGCACTGAGCAGCACGTACTGGGAATCTACAACTCAGTTTATAGTGCGCTAATTTACTTTGTGCTAATTTATACCCCTAGCCAACGAAAGAAAGGTGGGTTGTATTGACACAGGCCCCACACCCCTGTATGAATGCTGTCTCCCTCCCAGTGCTGGTGTCTCCTTCACTGTGCTCCGCTGGACACTGTGGTCCCAAGTCAGAAGCCAGGACATTGTGGATCAGTGGATTGGATATCTTCTCAAAGTTCTGCTCTAGCATTTTNTTTTTTTTTTTTCTTTAGTTGCTAATAATAAGCAAACCCCAGAATCATGCTTGCATTCTGTAAATTGTATGGTTCCCACATTATTTTTACAAAGGTCACTTCACCTTGTTCAGCCCACCATAAAGGCAGCTGGACCCACTAGCACTGTGGGTCTGATGCTGTCACTTTGTCACCCTGCCTGACTTAGGGCTTGCTCCCAATTCCTCTTCCTGGGTATGGTGCTGATAGCTCCAGGGAAATCCCAGCTCCATGGGAAATTTCTCTTTGCCACTTGAGCAGTGCTTTGCTTTTTGTGCTATGTGTAGAAGAAATGGTGTATGAACTTCATACTTCATTCAGCAACTGGTTAAGAGCAGACAGATCTGCTGTTAACATTGTGCATGTGGCATGTGTTCTATTTTAAGGGGCAAGGATACAATTCTACTCTAGGCCCTGAAGGAGAAATGCCTCTTGAATGAGCAAACACAGAGAGGGTATGTGGGGCAGAACCTCCAGTGCTGTGTTTGCACCTCGCAGGATCCCTGTGCGTTGCCAGTGCTTGTGCAGTTGACCTGAGAGCACTGAGCACGAGTGTATTATTTAACGATGGTTATTTTTCATAACAAATAGTTCCCTGGGTTTTAATTTCTACATGTTAAATAACATTTTTTTAAAATTATTTTTTAATTTTATTTTCCTGCAGCAGTGTTAGGTGTGCTGTTGCCCTCTCGTGCAGCGACAGGACTCTGAGGGAAGCTCCCAGGGTGTAGGGCAGAGGATGTGATGAGAAGTCCTGCACCTGCTGAGAAATATATTGTTTCCAAGTAGTGGTTACAATTATTGGTGTTTTGCTACAAATTGAAAATTACAGTTTCAAGTAATGAGAAATCAAATTCTCAGCATGTTTGAGACAGTAGCAATGAATCAACTGTATCACCTTCCAGAAATGCAGATCTTTGTCCACACACCAGATCTGAAGATGTTTTAAACACAATGTATTATGTACTGTGGACTTGAGAAGTCTCACCACTTCTGGAGGTCTAACCACACCCTCTGTTTCATAATGTTGATGTTTAAACTGGGAATCCCTGTTTTCAGGAGTTGTTTGGCCCTATAATTTCAAATGGATCTGAATGGCCTTATAATTTCAAGTTGGTCTAAAACTTATCAATCAAAATTCAAGTTGTAAAGCAATTCTCTGCACTGAAGTCTGAAATGAAGGTAAGTAATTTTCTTCTGAGATGTTTACTATGAAGAGAATAGCTTGTTGCTATAGAATCAAAAATAAATTTTTCAGATTTGATTTTTGAATGGCTTTAGCTTTTGCACATAAAACTGTGGAATGAATTATATTTGAAAATATTTCATTTTCTGCAGGAGCAATGAATCTAAACCAGCATTTTTTAGAAATGAATAGGCACCATGTGAGTGCACATATTAGGTCAATCTCTCTGTCTGTTACTGTAATTGCTGTCACCTTTCCCTGGTGAAACAAATGTTTCAGTGTCCCATGTGACACCCAGCACAAAAATGTGTTAGTCTTCTTGGAGCCCTGGCCTACCATCCTGGCAGCAGGCTCCGATGAGGAGTGGGTCTGTGGGGTGATGGGGTGCCTGAGGTGAGCTGGAGGGTGATGGGGCTTTGGGGCCGACTGGGTGCCCAGTTTTGCTGGCCCAGCTGTGGAGTGGGCCTGCATGGTGTCTCATGGGGAGCAGTGGAGGATCCAGCCCAATGGAAGCGGGCATAGTGAGGAGAGCTGTTTCTGTTGGGAGATAGCACAACCTGAGACCCAGACAGTAGGGGCCGGGGTGAATGGAGGGAAGGTATTACAGCTTGTGTGATATTCTTTGGTGGTATTCACCAAGCTTTTATTTAAACCTCAATATTAATGCACTAATATGATACTCTTCCTAAATTTTAGGCTGAGTAATTATATTCTGCTTAGCTGCATTTCTATTGACATAATTTTATTCTGCATTTCTTACCCTTATTCATTGTAGTGCATGAGAACTTGTAGCAGACACTGAGTATTCCACCTATCTTGAGAAACATCATCTGACTGGGATGTGAGATGGATTGGGATTCTCCTGTAAAGGAGCAACTGGACAGAAATGTAAAATTTTGCTGGAAGAAAACTCATGAAAATTTAAGACAAAGGAACATTTTTCGTCCTCTGATGCTCTGGAAACTCAATGCAGCAGATGGCCCCGTGCTCAGTGATTTCTACTTTTAGCTCTGATGCTGTTTACATATATAATCTTTAATGCCTAAGGAAAATAAAAATCCATGTCTTTCTGTGCTGAGATAAGATGCAGAAGCATGAGTGAAGTATACCAGTAAATGAGTTATTGGTGCACCTGCTGACCCTAAAAGCATCATCACTTACACCTTCAAAATAGATATCACAGTAAGAAAATAGCTGAATACTTGAGGGAATACTAAACAAGGAGCTGTCTTGGTGATCAATGGAAGCTGCCAGCTTTGGCAGAGCTCTTCAGAAGCTTAATAGTTTAACAAAAGCATCTTAAAGGAACTTCTTTCATAAGAATCTTTTATATCTACTTCATAATAAATGAGCAAGTGGTTCATGAAACAAATACTGCTGTCTACAACAGACTCATTTTTCTGGCCCTATATCTTTTGAAGAGGTGTGAGTTGGGGTTAGCTGTGTAGCACAGCATCCATTTCACGCTGTCTTTGGGTGTGCAGAGGATCTTCTCCCTGATTTTGCTATGAGAGGGTGGAGTTTATAACATTTGTCTGGTTCTGCAGAAATAATGGGAATTTTTTGCCAGTTCCTGACATTAGTTCTTCACAACAGTGTGACCCTGCTTCAGTTGTTGGCTTTCTGTGAGAGGGGAGGCACCAAAGATTCTTCATGACCATGCTCATCACTTAGCTCACTGCCCAGTCTGGCACAGGTGGGAGGAATCCTGTCCCCAGAGATGATGGGAGCATCCTGGCTCAGCACTGGGCTGGGAAGGTCACAGAGGCAGGTCCCATACTATCTCTATTACAGTTTTCTTGCAGAATTGTGTAATGGAGGAGAGCTGAAATGAAATGACATTCTCTGGGTGGATTTTGAGTTTGTAGATTCTGCTCCTGTTGCTGGTGTTTCCAACCATAAGCGTTGTTTTCCCATTAGTGTAATTATCTCATATTGGTAGAGCTACAAACAAGTCAAATAACCCAGTGTAATTAAATCACTGATGAGACCTGAATTTGTGTCTCTCTCTACAGGGCTATGTTCTTATTCAGATTAAAACCTTTAGGCTGATTGACTGAAATTCAGAAGGAACTTAGTGTTGCTGTGTAGGATGTCAGGGACACAGCGATCCCTCTGAGGACAGCAGCTGCCGAGGAGCCTCAAAGCTGGGCAGCTGCAGCCTGGCTGGGAGCAGCCCTGGCACCTGTGAGCTTGTGCTGAGCTTTCTGGTTTTGTTTATTTATTTGTTTTAACAGCAGGCAGGAAGTTGAATGTAGAAGGAGCTGGATTTTGATAGGCATGGGAAGACTTCTGGTGGGTGATGAGCTTCAATGGGGTCTTAGGTGCATTTGTGGGTACCACTGAATTTCACCCAGTTCATATGGTCCCCAATGTCTTTGTGCTCCAGAGCAGTGTTTTTCTTAAAGGAGGGGGTATGAAGCACTGTTCAGAAAGATGGTGTACCCTACCATGCAATACTCCATTCATTTTATAATAAGCAGGTGAGGCTCATCTGGCAGTGAAGTCTGTCTGGGCAGACACAAATGGACTGATTCTCTGCTGCTGGCTGAGGGATTGAGAGGCACTGAGGGAATTGCCCTGCTAGTCTGCCAGTCCAAGTGCTGTATTCACAGAGGACATAGCAACATAGCATTGACAGGTATTTTCCCCTTTCTTGTTCTGTTCATATCTTTTGGCCCTGACTTCTGTGTACAGCTGAGCAGATATTTAATTTCTTTCCTTGTCTGCCTCTGGCCTCCTGCTCTGACACTTGTGGAGTGGGTTGGAAACCACACAGTCAGAGGCTAGAGCCCCTCTGCTGTGAGGACAGGCTGAGAGAGTTGTGGGAGGTTCAGCCGGGAGACGATAAGGCTTCGGGGAGAGCTTAGAGCCCCTTCCAGTTCTTAAAGGGGCTCCAGGAAAGCTGGAGTGAGACTCCTGATCAGGAAGGGGAGCCATATGACAAGGGGGGATGGTTTTAAATTGAATGAGGGGAGATTTAGGTGAGATTTTGGGAAGAAATTCTTTCTTGTGAGAGTGGTGATTTTTGCTACCTCTGGCCTGGAGCGGCCTGGAAATGCTGACCTGTGACTGTGCTGCAGTGATCTAGCATGTGGGGCTGCTGAGCATCAGGGCTTCACAGGGAGTGCGGTGAGACCATGTGGGGCTGACACTCTGGGATGGTCTTTTAAACAGAATAATGACTAGTAAATATGGGCTATACCATTTTCTATTTAATTTATTACATTTCTTAAGGGATGAATCCTCTAGGCAAGATTATACATCACTGCAGCAAATTATCCAAATGAGCAAGAATTATTAAGGAGTTAAATGCATTTGAGTTATGAAGTGCCAAACATCCTGGGAACAGACAATTCTGATAATGTCCTTTGTGTTAGAGCCATTTTATGGGTAATATGTCTGAAGAAATCTGAAAATGTCAAATGTATATATTAGCCAGAGATTTGTCTTAATGCTCCACACAGCTGCACAGCACCAGGTACAGAGATGGTGTTTGGCAATGCTGGGACGAGGACCGGAGCTGAGGAAGGGCCAGCACTTGGTGCATCTCATAGCGCTGCCGAAACCTGCCAAACCACGGCTCTGGGGGTTGGGGGAGATGCTGTGATCCTGCTGTTTCCTGGGGGATGTTCTAAAAACATTGCCGTTAGACTGAATGCCTGGCAAAACAAGCCATGTGGTCAGCTGGAATTCACCTCTGCTCAGCCTGTGTATTCCAGCCCCATACACACCTCACATGGGCTGCTCACCCTCTCTCAGGCCACCACGGCATCAGCTGCCATGGGAGCAACCAATGCTCCTGCCTTTATGCAGATGTTGTGACAAGTGAACGCAACAGCTGGCTGCTGTTTGTCTTTTATTTGAATAGAAATGGCTAGTCCACATACTAGCACAAATGAAAGAAGAAAAAAAATCTGATTAAAAATTGTATGTGACCAGCACAGGGGTTTTGAGGGTGTTTTCTATTAAGGGGATCCTTGCAGTGGATTTCTTTGGTGGGTTTTTTATTGGTGGGTGTGTTTTGGTTGTTGTTAGGTTAATTTTGTTTTGTTTTGTTTTTCTTTGCCTTAGGTTAATATGAATACATATGTGCCCAGAGGAAAAATTAACCGTGTGGCCTTCCAACAAGTATCTGCACTAATGAGGGGATAGCTTTGGGAGGGGGAAGCTGCTCATGGCATGTGGTGAGATCTAGAGAGCTCCCTGCTCCATGGGAGTGCTCTGCTGAAAAAACTGGCCTTCTGAAAGCACTGTGGGTTGTGTGTCCGTGGATAAATCATGTCACCAGAAATACTGAGCAAACACCTATGGTAATAGCACTGAAATAGTGCTATTCCCCGCTGTTTTGGGAATAGGCAGCTAAGAGATGGGTTGGCCCGTTCCAGAGAGGCAGAGCAGTTCAAGAAACTGTGGAACAGGGCTCCCTGCTGCCCCGTAGCCCTGCTGTGGTGGGGAGGTACAGGAGTATAGACTGCCCTGAGTGCAGGGCAACCTCTGCATAGTCTTGATTCTGGGGTATTAAGCAGGCTTTGCAGCACACAGTTTCTGCCATGTCATTAAATTAATCAGGCTGTGAGGTGATGTGAATGCCTCCATATGAGAAAGTCCATCTTGCACAGTGGCTTCACTGATGTCACTCCCAGGTATGGATTTGCAGAGGTGCTGATGACAAGAGTTACAGGAAACACAATGCTCAGCACAGAGGAGAGGAGCACTGCAACTGATTCACCAGCTCCTTTGTACAATGGGGAACTTTGTAGAGGGAAAAGTTATGCCCTAGGCTATTAAATTTGTGGCACTAAAAATCTTGCCATGCCACACTTATACTGCAGTGGCTAAGACTTTTAATGACATTATTTTCCTTATGGGGCCCTGTTTTTTCATAATTGTAATTAAATAGTGTAAGCTAAGAAAAAAAAAAAGTGTGAATACTTTTAGTGTGAAACTAATACAGATAGTAGGAAGAAAATGGGGAGCTTTAAATTAATAGCAGATCAAATCAACAAAGTCAACTGGGATTTATGTGTTTTGTTTAACAAGGAATATATATGCTCATCTGTGTAATGCAGCCAAATGCTAAAGTGTGCACCATACACAATCTAAATAAGAAACAGATGAGGTATTTCAGACATTATTCAGGGACTGGTCAGCAGTGGATGGCTCTTCTTTTTAGGGCTGGAGTGATTTAGCAGCCTCTGGTAAAGTAGCTCTTGTTTCTGAGGACATGAGGAGAGACAAGCAATCCAAAGGTAGGTTTCATTTGATGTTCCCAAGCTTTACTGGTTCTTGTAAGAGGAAAAAGATACAAACTGCAGAATGTTTGGATTTGTACCCCTGCTCTCAGCACTGTTTAAATATTTAATGTACTGCATTTAAAACTTTAAAAACAGAACATTTTTTATTTGCTTAAATACTTGTATTAACAATAGGCTGTTGTGAAAGAGTGGAATGTACTTCACTCAGAACAAAGAAGTTACAATATGTTTTATTGAGGTAAAAATAATAGTTTGACAGAATTCAATACATTTGGTGGAATTTAACAAAGTTTAACAGTGATTTATCAAGGTTCAATAAGTTTGAATGAAACGTTCACTTTATTAATTACTGCATGAAAGAAACATACAAAAGAAAATTCAATTATAATCAAGTTAAAATGGTTGACACAGAAACCAGAGACACAAAAGGGTAAGGAAGACCCTCCCACTGAGTCACAGGTCTAGAGTGGACGCCCCCACTTCCTGAACTCCTGATTGAGCGTAAGTACATCTGGATCCAGTCTTGGTCTAAAACTTGGACTAATGGAATCATCTGTGCAAAGTTTATAATAACCAATAGCTACATGGATTAATATGGTTTCATTCAGCATGCTATCAGTCACCAAAGACCTGCTGCTGACAAAAGGTCTCTGCCCTGAGGAGCAACCTAGAGAGATGTCCCAGCTCAAGGAGAGATGACCATGCTGATAGAGCTCCAAAAAAATCTCTCTTAGGCTGTCATATTTATGGCAAATTTATTTGTCTCATAGTCAAATTACATGGGATGAGAAAGGGGTGCAGGAGATTCCTTGTACCACAACTTTCTTTGCTCCCTGATAAATGAATCTTGGAAAAGCTGCTCGTTGTTCATGTGTTAATGTTCCAAGCTCACATGCGTTGGTGCTCACTGTGTCACTCTGCTCCTCTATGGGTTCTCAGAGAACTGATTAAAGCCAGAGGAACTCTTGGCACAGCTATGGCTCAGGCCTTTCCCTCCTTTGGAGTCAGTACCTGCCTACTACTAGTTTGGGTAAAGGGTGCATCCATCCCGAAGTCTCCTCACTGAGAAATAAATGCAGAACATACTACAAATAGACCTCTGAAGGAAGGCTATGCTGACACTGCTTGTATTGCTCACAAACAGGATTATAACAGCATAGGAATTCTTTTGCAGTGCTAATGGAGACCTCCTTACCCAAATAGTTTAAAAATAACCTCCTGCAACAAATTGCAGTATCACCCCGAGGAGACATGGATAGTGAATGAGAGAGACTGAGTAACCGATGGCATCATACTCTGGGGACAAGAAAACAGAAATGCCTGGATTGAGGCCAAGAAGATAAACCTTGTAAGAGCTTATGATGAGTGAGCTGTGAACTGTGACCTGTGAACAAAGACAGTAATTTTCTTTTGTGTTTGTAAAGTGCTTAGAACTACAGCCCTAGTATCTGTTGGTCACTCTGAGGTGCTGGGGTAGTATAGATGCTTCCTAAGAAAGACGATGAATTTGGGAATTCATTATTATGACTAGTTATGGCAATGTAACAACATTTCCAATAACACTTTGAATGTTCTTGTATGAGTACTTGGTTATGTATTTTAGAGTCTCCTTTGTTAAAGGGTCTTTAGTAAGTAGCAGTATTTAGAGCAAAATTTAAGAAAGAAAAAAAGAAAGAAAAAAGCTTTCAGTCTGGTGAATATCTGCCCATTTATGGATTTAATTGTGCAGCTAAATAAGTGCACTCAGCTTAAACACCGAATCCGAGATGTGTCAGGAAGCTTTGACAATGTGGAGTCACAACCCAGAGAGCTGTGATCTCTTGCCTGCAGAGCAGTTGTAGCGCATGCAGTCCCATTGATGGGTAGAGTGACTTTGCCTCTGCTGAATGAAGAATGATGCCTCTTAAAGCAATCCTCAGTGGTTCTGTTTTATAGACAAATATAGTACAGGGGTTTCTGGTCTTATGGGACACAGGAGATCTACCTTTAATTAGAAGCCTATTTCTGACTGAGTGTCTCTCAGGACTGTTGGAGAATTATTTTCTACTCGTCTAGAAAATGGTATAACTTGATTCTTTTTTTTTTTTTTCCTTTTGGTCTTGTTCCTGTTCTAAAATTTTTTTTGCTGCTTGTCATTTAACCAGGCTGACATGCAGGGAGCAGGACAGGAGCTGTTCAGCACAGGGCTCATCATTGCCCCCCCTGAGCTGCTTCCCCCTCAACCAGGCCCTCCAGGTGCTCCTGGAGCCTCTGGAAGCCTTGTGTTCACCTTGGATACCTGCTTTGGCAAAGGGTGGGTTGCCTTATTCCCTGCTGATTGTGAAGCCAGTTTGTAGCACCAATATCATTTGCATCCAAGTGTTTGGGTTTTGGGCTTCCTGTTGCACCATGTGCAATAAAGCAGAGAGAAGCAACTGATAGTACTGGCCTTCCAACCTAGAAAGGGTTCGGTTGGGTTGGGTTTGGGTTGGTTTGGTTTAACCACCCTTGGCCCTGGATTCTGTGTTCCAATCCCATTGCTGAGGGAGTCCAGTTTACTATGCCCAAAGTTTCCAAAGAGATACTGCATTTTTCCAAGTAATGACAGAATTCCTAGTTTCTTTCATACTTTCTTTTTAATTAGGGATTTTTGCCCTGATGGGAAAATATGCAATACCTCCAAGAAATGTCACTGCTTTTCATTTTAAAAACTTTCTTCACTATGTTTCCTATGTGGGAAAAAACAACAGAAAAAAAGCCATGAGAGTACTTCGCCGGTTCTCATGATATACAGAAGTATTTGCATGCTCTTTTTTTAACACCTATTCTTAAACAATCTAATTTCAAACATAAATGAAAGAAAATTTTTAAAATATTGAAAGAGAAGGTAGAAATGCAGTTGCTTTTCTTTTTTTGCTGAGGCAAGACTTCATTCCTCTGATGCCAGAGAGCAGGCCACATTGAAGACAGCTGTGAATCATCGTTGAGATGTTCAGTTGTCAGAGGAGGTTCAGTACTAGAACATCTCAACTCCTGGCTCATCTTATGCCACAAATCTCCATGCTCTGGAGCAGCATGTACCTTGGGAATACGAACAAGGAGTGGATGCATCTAGTTCAGGTTCTCTGTGTCAGACCTGCATCATCAGGCTTTCTCAGAAGCAGGATAGCATCTAGAGGATTTCTTGGCTAAAAATGATAAAAATAGGCAAGGCTGGAAAAAAAAAGAAAAAAAGAAGTAATTATATGAGTCGGCAGAAACCCAGAGTATCATCTGCCAGTTTGCAAATAGCATGGAGAGTTCAGCATTTCCCAAGACATTTTCTGTTGGCAGCTCTCTGAAGCTGGCTGACTGATATTCTGAGTCTAATCTCCCTTAGTGTCTGAAATGGCAAACATGCCCCTGACTAATCATTGACATTGGGATGGCTTTCACATGCCTGTAAGCTTATGAAGGGATTTCATATCCCTGGCCCTGAGATCTGCCATATCTCCCTAGTGCTGGGAGCCTCATTGTTTCACCACATTGTGGTGTCGTTTCAGTGCCCATGGAAAATGTCAGAATTGGAAAGTCTTCAACTTAAAAGGTATCTTAGAAAAGCCCACCAACCAACCAAAGCAAGCACAACTGTGGCTTTTTTTACCAGGACAGAGGAAATTTTAAATCTTCTCAGGCCCTGAATTAGACCCTCTGACCCACTGCTGTTGCTGTTTGTGTCTTCTCATACCTCTGTACACATCTGAACAGCTGGTTTATCTCACTCCACGCCACTTTGATTAGTGTTCATTGTACTGGGCATGGAATGTTTGTGTTTCTGTGTGTCTTCCCTGACAGAGTGATGGGATCTGGGAATGGTATGCTGCTCAGGAACAGGTATCTCCAGCCTGACCCATGGCCATTGCCGAGTGTACCTGTGCTCCTCTGCCTCTCCACCATACTCTCCAAACGGCTCCTTTGGGGAGTCTGCAGCAGCAGAGGATTTGACATGCTTCCTCAGTCATTATGCTGCTGAAGCTGGGAACATTTTAGAAGGCACTATGAGGTATCAGGGCATCCATATGAAGCACCCTGGGCATGATGAAGTATTATTTCTCCAAGTGCAATAGAAACATCTCTGCCTGCACAGCCTCTGCAGCTGGGCTCCACATTGCTGACCCAGTCAGCAACTGGGCTTTTCTTAGTGGGATCATGCAGTCATTCAGCATCTCCAGGGTCCATAATTACACATTAGAGCCTGGCCACATTTGAGGGAAATCCCCACCAAAACCATTAAAGCTGTAAAGCGAGATTCCCAACGATGCTTATTAATCCAGCATAGATTCCCATTGCCAGCACTTCCCAGCTTGTCTCTTTAGTGGCAGTAAGCTGTCAGCTCTGCTTCTGCTCATCTTCCTGATAAACTCCAAGGAAATATTTTCTGATTGAGGCAAGGTGAACCATTCAGGCTCACATGACCTGCAGCTTATTTTGGGCAAACAGTATAAATTCCTATGGGGGTCATTCATCCTATATTAACATTTTTCCTGAGCTTGGGAAAGTTACTGTGACCCTAATGCAGCAAAACACTGAAATGTTCTGGAAATACAGCGTCCCCAAACACGTATGAATTTGTTGTGTGGTGATTTCTTTTTTTTTTTTTTTTTTAATTTGAAAAGTCTTTTCTGTGCCAAATATGGGCACTGCAGTGTTGAAATGAGGCTCAGATCTGGGAGAGTGATAGCTGTAGCTAGCTTTAAAGTATAAAACATCTGTATTTTGTATACTTAACAGAGAACTATTGCAGTCACATTTCTATGCATATGGACAAAGGCACATTCCCATCCCATGCTGAGGTGATTTCATGGAATCATAGAATTGCCTAGGTTGGAAGGGACCTTTGAGATCATCTAGTCCAACCATCAACCGAACTCTGATAACAAACAGCAACCCGTCACTAAACCATGTCACTAAGTGCTATGTCAACTCATCTTTTAAATACCTCCAGGGATGGTGCCTCAACCACTTCCCTGGGCAGCTCATTCCAATGCTTAATTACCCTTTCAGTGTAAAAATTTTCCCTAATATCCAATCTGAACCTCCCCTGGTGCAACTTGAGGCCATTTCCTCTTGTCCTATATTGACAAGTACAGAGCTACTGCTGCTGTAACTTCAAATGTCATGAGGCTGGGACTGGGCTCTTGGTACCCGAGTGGGTTCACACCAACAGACCCTCTGTGTGTGTCTGAACAGAGCCATCTCCTGTAATCCCCTGAGTGACTACCTATGTGAGCAACATCACCCAGCGCTGCTTGTAACATAAGATAACGTACTGCTGCACAGGCCTGATAAATCACAAATCCAAATTTGCACCCTTTCAGTTACAGAGCATAGTGGATAAGCTGAAATATTAGATATTACTAATATATATCTGTAGTGTGTGTAGGCCTAGGAACAGATTAACTGTCTGCACAGAGATGAACCAGTGATAATGTATAGAGGAGGATGTGCAGACAGGGAGATGACTAAATATAATGTTGAACAATACATAGCATTAACTAAAGGCATAGCACTGCTAACAATTTGAGTTTGCGTGCATTCTTAGCATAGGGATAAAGCACTCATTAAAATAAGCACACAATAGATACTTGATAGAAGAAATAATGAAAAGGAGTGCACAGTATCATGTATAAAGTGTACATATAAATGCTTATGAAGGAGTGAAAGGATTATTTGGATAACAATCACAGTGGTTTAGCCTTTTGATTAAGGGCAGACCTGTTTGGTACTGCCCTAACCAGGACAGCTAAAATCTGCAGTGGAGGCAACTGGATATAGTGATTCTGGGATCAGTAGTTTAGAGAATTCAGAAGGGCCAGTTAAGATGAAATGCCCACAGGCAGATTGTTTCCTGTTGCGTACTGGTGTTGTATGCTGCTGAGCATCACCTTCCCAGGGACTGGGGCAGCAGAGGGGGGCAGCATCAGTTTGCTGGGGCAGAAAATACTGGGAGTACAGGCTGGCAGCAGGAGTCAGAGGGACCACACTGAGGAAACTGTACATTTTCTTTTGTCTGTGTCATCACAATTAGTCAACTAATATATGCCCCTTTCTCCCCTTCCATTTTAAACCCTGACCCAATGCATACTTAATTTAGGCATTTACGGATGACTGGAGTATGCTCTGTGAAGTATTTGTGTATCATCTGAATTACTTATGCATTCATGTCTAGTTTCTTTTATCCTACATAGATCTCTTCAATGCTTCTTTGCTGATGTTGCTGTTTTGTTTTTCTCTTGAGCTGACATTAGAAATTAAAAGCAGTGCTGGATCTTTCCTGTAGCCCAAGAGTTTTTGTCTGCAGTAGCCCCAAATGCAAATTAGATGGTTTATCAGCCTCTAATTTGCCATTCTTAATGTCATTCCGCAGATGCCTTCAGGAAAAGGGTGTTTGTATACATGGAATGCCTACATTTTGATTAATTCTAGATGAGCTCAAACAAAAGCTTTAACATAAACGTATCCCTTTAACATTAGTGTGGAAATAAAGGCATGTCTTTAAGCTCAGTAGCATACACAGAGCTTAGAGACAGCATGCGTGTGCTAGGATTAAATCTTCTCCCTTCATGGTGTGAGGCTTTTTGGGCCCTGAAGGATGGTTTCCAAGTATCAGGAGAAAGTACTGAATGATGAGGTGGATGGAAAAGCTGTGGCTCAACTTCTGTAGGAGGGCAGTGATGAGGCAGAGGTCCCTGGGACCTTGTGGGTAACACCACTCTGGGCCAGTAAGGAGTGGGAAGGAGCAAGAGGAATCCCAGTCCTGCCTCTGCCCCATGTCTCCCAAGCACCCGTGGGATCGTGTCCTGATCTGGCCTCAGCTTGTCCCTGTCTCCATGAGGTGCCTGATGCCCTGGGCCTGCCCTGTGCCCTGGCTGGGCTAGTGGGAAGTGCTGAGGCCCCCAGGGAGCCCCCAGCCCTTGCTGCACTGAGACAGCAGCTGCTTGTAACTTGTGTTTGTGTTTGCAATTAAAACTCTAAATTACTCCTGGCTCGTCATCAATGCCAGGATTTGAAAAGGAGAAAGACAACTTGTGGATTCCAGTATGAAACCTTCAAGTTATCTTGTACCAAATGTAAGATCAGATACGTCTCAACCTGACTGATAGCTTTGAAGAAACACTAGATAAAATGATCCACAGTCTATTTGAAGAAAAATTGCCATGAAGAAGTTACAGTATGGCCTAAATAAATATACTTAAAAGTATACTTTGAAAGAGGGTGTGAACTAGAGGAGAGAGGAAGGAGGAGGGGTTTCAATGCCAGAAGCAACCTATGGTTATGTTTGTGAAGTCTTTGCAAAACCATAAGGAATATATAAAAAGTTGAACTCAGAACAATGTCAACTGTGTCTAGGAAAAAAAGCTTAAAAGAGTGGAAACATTCAAAGGAAAACAAATCAACAGCGTTAATCAGTCTGGTATGTAGTGATTGACAAGAATAGGACAGAAAACCCTATAAATGGGTTTTATTTGGGATTATGCTTCATGTGATGTAACTATTACAAACAATTAATATTACTGTTTTTTGACAGACTTCCATCTAGCAAAATATTTCCCAGCATATGAATAATAGATTAGCAATATGTTTGTGAATGAGCAAATCAAGGTGATGTGGTGGTAGTTTTCCAGTGAAAGTAAATGGAATGTTTCTGGAAAACCTATTGACTCAAAGAGGCATCTTTCTGTGTTGTATTTTCTAAAGAAAGCTATGTTAGCAACATGGTTCCCTTTTGGCAAACAGTAAAAATGAAAATAAAAACTTGATGCCTTAAAAGGAGGAGGCAGGCTGTCTCCAGCAGAGGATACACAAGGAGAGCTGCAGCTTCGGATGCCAGCTGGTGCCCTCATAGGGTTTTGACTGATCTGTTGGGATTGCAATTGTGCCTCTTATAGAACAAATAATTTGTATACAGCAAATTAATTTGTATAACATCAAAACTGGAGATAAGAAAAGACCTTTTGGTCTTATTCCTACTGCATAAAAAGCATATTTGTATGTCAGATGGTTGTTTTCCTATTCTGATTAGGGAGATTATTTCATCATTTCCATTGAGCATCTGTCCCAGGGATGGAAAGAGATACACCTCTGTGGATTGCCTGACATTCAATCTTCCACTCTGATAAATTTTCCTCATCTTTTTTTAATCTCTTATGTATTCCAGTTCCTTTCTACAACCCCCTCAAAGCATTTAGCATTCAGTGTATGACTGCTTGCTCCACACATATGTGCTTTGCTTTCTTTGCATAGTAATCTCTATAGTTCTATAATCTCTGTGGCTGCCTAAACTAAAGAACTCATTGTATTCATCAGCAAACTGTTCTGATGGCTGGGTCCACTAAAAAAGAGCATTAAGAGCAGGTGGTGAGCTGTGATTGCTGCTTCTGATTGGAGAAAAATCATGCACATCTTTATTTTTATATCTCTTTCCTCTGTCTTCCACCCTGCTCTTGAGTCTGGTTGTAATCCTGCAGCAGGGCTGACCTGTTTTTCTCTTTCTGCACTTAGCCATAGAGATAGCACTATAGAAGGGGCCAAGTTCTCAGCTGCTCTGCTAATTGCATCATTGACATTGGGGTATTAGGGCAAAATGTTGACTGAGAACCAGGGGGAAGACATAATTGTGTGAACTGATGATGGAGTGAGAGATTAAAATTGTGCCCCCTGCTTCTAGCCATGCAAAATATTTTGAGAGCAGTATTTTAACAAGAAGAATGAGAAAAATCCTAAACAACTGAGACGCCTGAAGGGCTTGGTTATCTCAAGACTTGGGCATGGGCCTTCCCTTAGAGGGAAGCAAGCTCTCTGGGCTAGTTTTCCAATGCTGTCTTCTCCTGGGCATGAACAGACGGGACTCAGAGATTACTTGCTGGGTTACTCTAAACCCTCAGTGGGGTGAAAGGTCTGTGTTCTTCATGCTGCTGAGGTTTGGAATAGAAGAGTCTGCTAAAGAGCGGTTTCGCCCTTGGTGTGGCTGCAGCTCAAGGAAATCCCAGCTACTTGTGGGCCACCTACAAAGAACAAGTGGGAATCCTCCAGAAACAGAGCTATTGAAATCCAGGTTACTGATGAGAATATAATCATTGGTACTACGTTTCCTTTCATGGCAGTACTGCCTTATGGTTTCCCTCATCAGTGTGGAGAGGAGGTCACAGCTGCACTCCTATTGGGATCCTTACCTGTAAAACCTGGGAAAGGCTTTGTAATGTCTCATTGCCTTTACACCTTGGTACAGTTTTCTTAGTTTACCAAATCAACTCTTCAGGAGTCTGTTAGAACATGTAACTCTTTGCCGTTCCTCGTCGAGTCTGTGTTAAGCTGTGAAAGCCACAAAACAAAAAATACATTTAAGGGTTGAAATCTACCTTAGTTTCCTTAGGGCTGAATGTGTGACCGACCTGGTGCTACAGAGTTAGCTGGGCTTAGCTCCCCAAAACACGCATGCCCTGACAGGCTGCCCCACTCTGCACTGTGTGGACATGTGGCCTCCCATGGCTGCCTGGCCATGGCATCCCCAGGTGTTCTCTTTTTGAGCCTCTGACCTCTGCCCCTGGTCACTGCTTGGACATTGAGGGCCTAATGCTGGACTGCCTTCCTGTTTTCCTCTCTCATCTGATTCAGATGTGAGTTGGGCAGTCTGTTATAGGGCAATGAGGCCAAAAATACTTGACTTCATTTTCTCTGCATTCCTTTTCTGAATTGCACTTTTGTCTTCAGAAAGAGGGATACCTTCCTGCTTTGACAGCACCACAGAGGATCACAGAATCACAGAATCACAGAATATCAGGGATTGGAAGGGACCTTGAAAGATCATCTAGTCCGGAGCAGGAACTCCTAGATCAGATCACAGGAATGCGTCCAGGCAAGTTTTGAATGTCTCCAGAGAAGGAGAATCCACAACCTCCCTGGGCAGATGTCTCTAGTTACAGAACAGATACCACATAGGAGCTGTTGCTAGACACATTCTTGCATGAGTATGAAAAAGGAATATTGAACAGAATAATATTTTTTGAAAAGTATACAAAAGCACCCCACTGCTGGTTTAAGCTGAGTATTTAAATAGGTCTTTGAGACCTGCAGAGAGGAAGAGCTTTCCATTCACAACTATCCTTTGAGCTTTTTGCATTAATTCAGGTAGCTGAAAGAGATGCTTCAGTCCTTTCAGAAGGTGAGCCAGTGTCCACTGCCCTCTGTTGTGGTCTCAGCTAAAATAGGCTTTCTTTTTTTTTCGATAAAGACAAATGTGTTCTCCATCAACATGCACGGTAGTAGCTATGTTCTTTTGATGAGGGAATAATCAGGAAATTGCAAATGAAGATAGTAAAAGAAAATGTAGTACTTTTTACCTAATGCAATGGGCTACAGGTGGCAAAGTTTTGGCTGGAGTGGACTCTTTGTGGGAGACTGGTTGCTGTTTGTGTATATGTTGTGTTGTGCTGTTGTATAAAAAAATAGCTGTTTGTGCCTTGTCCAACCACAATGGGCAGCTGTGGCTGGTGGTATATGAGGAATAGGAGCGAGGTCGTGCCACCACAGTGGGCCAAGCAATGTCAGCTGGAAGCCCTTTGTGAGCAGAACAGCCCAGGTAAAGGATGAGTTATGGGAGAATCACAGAATGGTCAGAGTTGGAAGAGACCTTAAAGACCATATAGTTCCAACCCTCTGGATGAGGAACTAGACCCTGTACTGTGGCCGGGAGCCTGGCAGGCAGGCTGGGCATAGATAGGGGTGGTGAGATACATGGCAGCTTTTCCATGGACTGGGAGAAATAAAAATTTACTGGGGTCCCACTGGAGAAGATGACCAAATTAAAAGCTGCACAGCAGCTTTTGGTGCTTCTGCTTTGGTTTGGGAAGGCAGTGCTTGCCTTGGCACATGCAGTTATTTTGTACAGGTGGGAATCAGAGAAATGGAGGGACTTTTTTTGGAGGTGAGCATTTCAGAGGTTTTTTCTCTACTTGCTGCCTTTGTTTCACTCCTCTTTCCCGTTGGTGTGTGGAGGATGATGGTGGGATATGTGAGAAAGAGCACCCACAGCCAATGGAGCCTGGGAGCTTCCCGCTGGCTGCTCTGTGCTTTCAGCATTCAGGAATACCAGTAGTGAAGGGTATTTCTGAGTCAGAGGATTACGTGTCATCCCAGTTTGGGACAAGGGCTTCTGTGGGTGCTCTGGGACAGAGCCAAGGAGCTTTTGGAGCACAGGAGCTGCAGAACTGGGTCAGAGCTCACTCAGCCTCATCCTGGTCCTGGTCCTGCTTCAGAGGGAGCACCAGTTGCAGGTAGGGGTGACACGGGTGGCTTGAGACTGGGCTAGTGTCCCCTGTGAGGAAACCAGGAGCTTGTAGTTGCTGGAGAACCTTGTTATTTCTACTGGAACTTGACTGTTCTCCTAAGTGATATCAGTGCCCTGACCTGTTTTGAAACTTGCTTCTGTCTTAACTGCTGGTCTTAGGCACAAAGTTCCAGTAGATTAGCTGATAATTTATACTTATATTTAAATTTCTGGCCCTTCACCCCTCTGACTGTTCTGTCATTTCACAGCACAAGAAGTAGAAGCTTAGACATTTTTTGCCTAGTGTCTGTAAGCACCCCACTGCTTTATACCATCTTTTGTTTTCCATTGCTGCCTTTTCAAAGCTTCCTTCATCTTTTTGTTTCCTATTTATGTAGCAATCCCCCTGGTTTCTGTCATTGTTGCGCACTCTGACTTTATCCTGTCCATCCCTCATTGTAAATATATTTCTTTATAATCATTTTAGGACTACTAAACACACTTTCATTGGGTGTATACTTGCATTTTTATAATGCAGCATATCGAGTGTGTTTTACTGATGGCCCTAGAAACTGTGAAACTGTAGCCTTGAACAAAGCCCTCATTGTGCTCACAGCTTTATAAATGCAGGCTGGAAATGGCCTGTGCCTGGGAGAGCTAGTGAGGATATGACAGGGTAGTTGGATGCAGGGGCTGCAGTGACCAAGAGGTTGGCACTTGCAATAGGGGACATTGAACAAAAACTTTGCTGTAGGGGCCTGTTGCTGTGATGGAGGAGGAACAAGAAATGGGTGGTGAATGTGTGTGAGTTACAAAAACTTCTGGCTTGAGAGATGTGAACGAAGGTGTGAGTACTCCCAGGGCTGTACCTTGTCCCACACAGCAGGAGGTATAGAAATGATGAAGATTAGATTGATCCCACATGCATCTCACCACTGCCCACTGTCAGTGCCAGGCAAATAAAACTTCCTTTATGGTATTCAGCAGACAGTAATATTCAAATTCTAGTGTATATGATTCATGTGCTTTGTAGATAGGTGAAAGAAGGTGATCTATTGAATAAAATTGCACTCATTGTCCATTGTGTTCACTTATGCTCAAGAAAGAATTTTCTCAAACTTCTTTGTTTTGCTGCTTAGATTCATTCATCATATTTCTCTACAAGAAGAAGTGTCTTTTGTTTGCAGTACAAGTGTGCATATGTTAGCTGCTGAGTTAGGCAGGGTGTTTTTGCTGTGTTGTGAGCAGTGGGTGTCAAGAGGGTTTCTGCTTTGAGGTAAGTGTGAGTATCTGTCTAATTCATTTATAGTTGGCATCTTCTCAGTTCTTATTACGGTGATGTAAAGACCACAGTGAACCTCTGAATCAGTGTTGTGTTGGACAGCTGATTTTTAGAGTGTCCTTCAAGAGAAGTCTGCAGATGTCAATAATAGGAGATGCAAGTAAAATGTCTAGAAATTTCAAAAATGAGATGCACAGCTTGTGCAGGGTGGGAACAAGCTGAGAACGAAACTGGGCTGAGCAGCAGAATGGAAACCTGGCACCATCACTGCCCAAGAAACCTCCCTGGGTCACTGCATTAGTGTGAGCCCAGTCAATACTCTGGTGTCCAGAGTTTTTTCTGCCTAAAACTGATGTGAGCAAGGGAGATCAGGACTCAAATGCTTGTGGTACCATATCCATGTCTAAGTGGACTTTCAAGAGCAGGGTGGTGGGGCTGGCTGTCCCATAAGCTTTTCATTAGCTGACTCACTTAGTGCTGGGAATAAACAAGGAACTGAATCAAGCTGGGCCTGTCTTGGACTTTCCTCCTGAATCCTATTTTTAGCTACACAAATGCAAATCAGAAGTACTTTGCTGGAACTGATGAGGTACTTTATAATTAGTTTGTCATCGGGTGCAAAATTTTTGAAGCATGTGGTTCCCGATGAATAAGATCTGTAGCTGCAAAATGTCCACTCCCTCGGGAGCTCGGAAGCTGCAGTGAGCTGCCAGGATGGGGGACGACAGTCTGCCATGCAGGTACAAGGAGTGGGTGCTTTCCACCAAATGTGATGGCAGAAAATACTTAGTATCATTTAAAGGACAAAGTTGACACATTAAATAATCATTAAAATCCATTTCACAAAGGATCTGCTTCTGAAAAACAGGTTTTATCATTTGGTGATAAAGACTAAATATGGGAAATAGTGAAACATTGCTGTGAATGTTGTGAAAGAAAACCAAGCAGAGTCTGTGAAGTCAGCTACAGGCTATAGGTGAGCACTGTTGCTGAAATAAACCGTCTAACTGTCCTCAGGTTTTCATTCCTGTCTGTGCTGTGCTCCATCCCATGCACTCACATGGGCAGAAAAATGAGTAAAGAAGCTGATTAAAATAAAAAAATAACTCTTTTTTCTATGGGAGGCTTGGTTGGTTGTAGCTTAAGCTTAAAGCTCAGAGAGATCCTCATACACGTGGTACATGACACTGTATTTTGGGAATGCTGTTTGTTTTTTATTTTCATATATGGGTATATGTATTTTTTCCTGGGTGTTTGGTAGATGCCTGGCACTTGCAAACAGTGTTTGCTCCTGGTGCCCTGTGCCTTGCTTCCTCCCCAGCTGGGGTTTGGGGGAATCTTTGGGGGCTTGCTCTGACTATCCCATGGTTTCAATGCTGCTAGTGAAAGGCAAGCTGCTATGGAAAGCAAATGATGCCATAAGATACTACTTCATAGCAATCCTCAGTAGGATTTTTCTGTAAATAGAGGCTTAGTTTCACCTATGGGTAAAGGCAGATACAGATAGCATTTGTGAACAGAAGAGAGTGGCTGCTCCTAGTGCTGGGGAAGGCTCTGGGGCCTGTCCCTGCTGCCACTTCTCTCTCTGTCCCAAATGGTTGTAAAGATGTTTAGAGGTGTGAATTGACTGAAAGAAGAGGTAGAGCACAGATTAGTGTAGCGCAGAGTGCAGCAATCACCTGCTCAGGATCTAACTCAGGCACAGTGTCAGCTCTCTGCCTATGCCTGTGTAGCTTTAACATGTGAAATAACTCCTTTTTTATCTACTGATTCATTTGGGATTTTTGTGGTACAAAGTTTGGATTAGGAATGGAGAAGACTGATACCTTTATGTTTGTAATTACTTCTCTGCAACTGCATTTCTGTCTGGCTTTCTGGTGTTTGAGATCTTGCATCTTAGAATCATAGACAGAATCATAGAATTGTTTAGGTTGGAAGGGACCTTTAAGATCATCTAATCCAGCCATCAACCTAACTCTGATAAAAAAATATAGTAAATCACTAAACCATGTTACTAAGCACTATGTCAACCCATCTTTTGAATACCTACAGGGATGGTGCCTCAACCACTTTCCTGGGCAGCCCATTCCAAAGCTTAATAACCCTTTCAGTGTAAAAATTTGTCCTAATATCCAATCTGAATGCAACTCTCCTGATGCAACTTGAAGCCGTTTCCTCTTGTCCTGTCACTTTTGACTTGAGAGAAGAGACAGACCCTTTCCTCTCCACAACCTCCTTTCAGGTAGTTGTGGAGAGCAAAGGTTTCCTTCTTGAATTCAAGAAGGAATCATGCAGCTGGACTTTGAATGATTGCCTGCAAGTGTATCATCTTTGACCTGGATGGTATCTGACCACAACACTTTATACTGCAGCTCTGTATGGTTGGCTGAACACTCTATGGTTATGGTTGGCTTAGCTTTGCGTAGTCAATGTTTCAGCAGTGTCTGAGAAGTTTGTGCAGGGCACAGCCTGCTCTATGAGCCATCTCCAGGGCAAAATGCAATGCTTGTCCAGTTACTGATGTTTCTATTATCTTGTTTTGGAATATACAGATTTACACTTGGGCTCAAGGTACTGCTTGAGCCACAAAGAGAAAGCATGCAGGGAGCTGCAGTAGGCAGCGGAGCCATCTGAAGAGAATCAAATACTTGAGTAATTCATTAGGTGATTCATCCTGTGATGGTTCATTGCATCTGTAATAAGAGTTAGTATTTATCCTTTTGCAGAGGCGGGAAAAATTAATTCAGAGTTTCTAGTAAAGCCTAAGAGGTGACTCTGAAGCCTTGTCAAATGTTCCTGTGATTCAGGGATCCAGTACATGGGGGTCGTTTATCAGTCTGGTCCAGCTGAGGAATTGCCTCAATGAAGTCATCCTGATCAGTGTGGGTGTCTGCTGATAGAAAGATATGATCAAGGCAAAATATGTGCCTGCTTTTAGTTTCCTCCTTGATGCTGGCTTCAGTAAGGTGTTAAAAAAAATACAAAATACAGTATTCTTGTTTGCGTTAAAGCAGTCAAAAGATGGAGGTTATCTTCTTACTCTTCAGCTGCTGGCAAAATATGTTGCATTTCTTTAGGAGAGCAGGCAACAATGTAGATCAAGTGGAACAGAATTCCCTGCTCAAAATGCAGAAACTGTTATGTGCACAGGAGAAAATCTTTCTGCTTCATTAACAAAGAAAGAAGGGAGCTCTTGGTCAGAGTGTTGGATTACTCCAGCTAATATTGACTCTCAACGGTACAGATTGGGATTTGCTGGCCTTTCACCCTTCTTGTATCAGATCTGTAACTTCCTCTTCCACCCAAAGAAGCTTCTTGCTTTCAACAGGTCTCAGCAGAAACCTTGCCGTCATTTCACATACTTTTCTTGTTCTACTTAATGTATTTTTACAGCTCTCCTCCATGCACATGGGGCCTTGCTTCTGGGGGTATCAGTGCTCATTGTCTTGATTTCCTAATTTGAGACTTAAAGGTTTGTAGTTTTGAGAAAACTGTCAGTGAAGGAATTGTGTGCTTGAAAAATCATTTGAAAATATAAGTTGTCCTCAGTCAGAACAGTGTGTGTACTCTTTGTTATATACTTGCACAGTGACTTTAAATAACACGGCTTCAACGATCTCAGGACTTTATACGCAATGATCCTGATGGAGTTCAGTTAGTGGTTATGCAGTTTTGTAAACTTCCTCTCCACAACCTCCTTGTTTTTCTGTTTTTCTGTGGTTTTTTTTTTGTTTGTTTGTTTGTTTTGTTTTGTTTTTTTTGGTGCTAGTTTTTGGTTGGTTTGGTCTGGGGTTTTGGTTTTGGACTTTCGTTAGTTTTTTTGGAGGGGCTGTCCATTTTGTTGGGTTGTTCCCCACTTTTATTCCTAGAAAGCTTTGTTCACATCTGAATCTTCTTCAGCTGTTTCTGTTCTGTGTCTCCTCTCCAAGTGCAGTCTGACATAATGGGGCATCTCTGGTCCATGTTGAGAAGGATATTTTCTATGAGTCTGTGCATCTTTGGAAATTATCCTTTTAGATATTAATGAAAATTTACCTAAATTCATTGCAGCTTTGCACTGAAAGTGAATTGCTTCCCAGGGAGTGCCATATGTTTGGTGCTTTTAGATTTAAACAGTTACTGCATCAGAAATATAAAGCCCCAAACCTGCTCTCAAAACTTTGGAGGAATAAAACATTTAACTGCCACTGTGGACATGTAAGAGCTGCATGCATTTCCCCACAGGCTTCTTGAAATATCTGTTTGGGAGACGTGCTTCTGAGATGCTGTCTTTTATGGGTGTTTAACCCATTTCTGGTGGGGTCAAGCCCTACTTGAACACCGATCTGGGTGTAAGAAACAGAGTGGGTTAGCTTAATTTTTGTGGAAAGCCAAAAGTAGGGGTTGTGTGATGTTTAATGATGTTCTGGGGATGGTCCGCTCTATGACACTGAAGGTACATACTACCATGGAAACAGCATCTAAGCCTGTTTGACCCTCTGTTTGCTCACCACAGTCCTGTCATGCTGCCAGGTAAAGACCAGATTTAGCACTACTCAAGCCATGGGAAAGAACCTCAGGTTAGGGCAGGCTGCTAACAGAGCTCTTCAGAGCCACAGCTATATTGGCCATCAGAGAATACCCTGCCTTGGGAATGGAGTTGATATCTCCTTCTGATGGGCATGCAGCAGAATTTTCTGACAGCAAGACTATGAACTATATCAACACTTGGCTGGAAATCCACCATGATAGATGCTGCTGTATGTTCAAATGTGCTTGAATTTAATTTAGACCTTGCTGGGGAAATAAACATCATCCTTAAAGAGAAACCAGATTATGAAACTAGTTTCCCTGAATGGATTTAAGGGTGCTAATTTCTTGTTGAACATATGGCCTTTTAGTTGACTGGCAGCAGTTAACTGTGATGCACTGGTTTTCAGCGAATGCTGACTTCATAGGAAGCGTGGAGCTGGTGCAAACTTGCAACATCAGGCTGTAAAATAGCATCCCTGTTCTATGGTAAAGAAGTGAACATTTTGTAATTGCAGATTGGCATGAGACAGTGCACCTTTTTTTTTAATTTTATTTTACATTAAGGAAAATAATAATCATACACCTCTGTGTTGAGAGGATTAATTAGTTACTGGATGCAAGCCATTAGTGTAAAATGTTAAATATTGTTCTTCTGGAGAGTGTATCAGCTAGAACTGGCCAAGTATTAGAGTGTGTGATTGCCTCTTCTCCCATGAACTAATTCATTAGAGTAATTACTGTATGAAGTTTCCTACAGAGATACATACATTGAGGGGGGAAAAAAGGCTTTGGCTAAAAAATTAGGTTTATGGAAATATTTTTTCCAGCTGGTTTTATGGTCAGCTTTTCCTTCTACTCTGAGTTGCTTCTTCCCCTTCGCAACTGATACGGGTAATTTGTTCAGTAAAAGCAGGAATGTTCTGTCACAGCAGAGATGGGAGATGAGAGAAAGGGTATTTCTACCTCCCCTACTGATCTTGGCTGTTGCAATAGAAGCCTCCTGGCAGGCATGTGGGTTGAGGAGGAGACATGGGATGGGGATCCACCACCGGGCATTCCCACTGTGGAAAGCCATGACGAGCTGTGAGCAAGGTCCTGCCAGTTACTCTTTCCTCCTCTGCTGGTTGAGGATGGCTTGTTGTCACCTCTCATGGCTGTCCCAGCAGTTAGCCTGCTCTGAGGTGCCAGGTAGCTGTTTCTCCCCTTCAGTTTGGGTAAATAACTAGCTGCCTTCCTCTCTCATCTCTGTTCCCCAGTTACCCACCAGTTTGGGATGGAATCCTTCCATCGCTTTTGAACAGCAGCTTGAAAGATGGAGTGACCCTACAACATCCGTTAAAGGACATTAAGAAAATTTATGAGTCATTTTTAGATTCTAAAAACTTTCTACAAAGCTGTCATTGGTGAGACTGGATGAGAGAGCTGTAGCACTCCAGAGAGGGTGTATGGGTGTTGCCCTGGTGTGGGCAGTGGGATGTGGTGGTCTTTGCCATGGGAAGAGCTGCTCTCTGGGAGGTCTGGGAGCTGTCTCCCAGGAGAGGTATCCATGCATGCCATCATGTGAGAATGTGTGCCACTCAAAGGGGTGGAGGAACCATACCTGTGGGACAGGCTGTGCTAATGTATGTTTAATAGGATCTCAGGCACCAAGTTTTGCTCTGTGCTGCCTTTACCTCAGCTTTCCACCATTCCTATTCACTTTCCTTCTCCCACCACTGTCCCATGACCTGCAGACCACAGCAGGGCAGGAGCTCTGGTCCCTTCTTCCATGTCCTGATTTCAAAACATGGTAAGGGCTGGCTCATGTTCTGCAGGTTTTTCTGTATATATTTGTCTGAAGAGCTTTCTGCCTCTGTGATTGCTGAGCTCATCCTAACATTCCCTCTCTGGGATGGGAACTATTGTTTGGAAATGTCTACCTCCCATTTCTGTGATTATTCAGCCTGGCTAGAGACACCTTCTTCCCACTGCTGGGTTAGCTTTAGGGGGTGAGGACTTTGTGCCTATGCCAGCTGCTTGCGGTGGTGTGAAGGAGTCTTCTGCTTGCTGGTGCGCCTTCTCTTAAGGAAGCTGCATGCCCTGGCCTCATGCCCTGGAGCTGTACTCCTGCTGGGACACTTCCCTGTTCCTGCTTGTATTGTGCCTCTGACAGATGGTGGGAGCAGCTCTCTGTTCTCTTGCTGATAACATCTTTTTAAAGTCTTTTTTCACCATTCCGGATGCTCTGAAGCTGAAACTCTCGGTCACAGGCTATGACAGTGAAGGGCAATGCGTTGCCTTCCTGTAGCATTTATACAAGCCTGAGGGGAGATCTCCTGAAGAGACACCAGGGGTGCAATTCCTCGTGTTTAAAGGTGTCTGCAGCCCGCCCCTCTTCCTACTATCTCTTTGGTTTAGATAATTGTGCTGTTATTGAACGTGTGTCAATTCAGCATAAGGCAGTTTTAGTCTTAACAATAGAAGTAAAAGGCCATAGTTGGCGTTTCCTCTGATCCAAGGCAGAGCGAGACCTGACTCTGAAGGCAGGGGTGCTGTGGGGCTGCTGCTGACAATGCTGAGTGAAGCAAACCCTTCTCTAACACAGGCTCTACTTCTGTTAATGAGGGAGTCTGGAAAGTGGGATTTCACTTTTGTCAGTTAATCAATTATCCTGAGGTCTGTAAGACTCCCAGCTTCATTTCACAAAGTGGTACAAAGGAATTATTGAGCCTGAGAAGGAGACAAGAAACAAAGGACCTCATTTCCCTACCTGTCTGCCCTCATAGCTATGCAGGCACACAGGCAGCTGTCTCCACAGGAGGAAAGCTTGAAAATTATTGTTTCACTTCCATAAACCCCACAAACTTTCCTTCCCTGTTTTTATTAGATCATAGCTTTTCTTCTGTGGGATGCTTAAACTGCCACCCAGAGTTGCAAGTGAAACTTGTGGATTTTTCTCATACCCCAGTAACAGCCTGATCCACAGCAGACCCCTTTACAACTCATTACCAGCAGTGTTCAGATATAAATGCCTGGGAAAGTAAGTGAAAACACCTTGGTGGGTGCTTAGGCAGTAACTGGCACTGGCTGTGAGTCTGGGTTTGCTCAAAGCAGCTGTGTTGGAAATGCCATAGGCGTGAGAGAGGGGCTAAGGCTACACTGAGAATATCAGAAGGATGTCTGCTGTATTCAGGGTGCTTTGGGCATAAGGAACTGTTACAAACAGGTAATTTAGGAAAAAGAGACTTGGAATAACATACTGAGTATCTAAGGTGAGATCAACAAGCTGAAGGTTTTTTTACATATTTCTCCCCAGCTTTGTGTATTCAGGTAAATAGCAGTAGAAAAACTCATTTCAGCGAAATCCTGCACTGGATCTGTATGATCCGTAGTAGCACTATTTTCAGTTGTGTATATTGTTATTATTGCACCTCTTTGTTGAATATCTCTTAGGGTTTAATGATTGGGGTTGGAGGAGGTTGTGGGTATCTGCAGTGGGTTGTTATGAGGCCCACAGGTTCTAGTGGAGCTCAGACACTAGCACAGCTTGGTGCTGGTGAGGTCAGGGCTGTGCCTGGGGCCCATGTAAATGTTTTTCTGCTGTAAAACTATCTTTCTGTTTGTGACCGTTACTTTTTGAGACTGTATGCCCTAAACAAGCTAAACCTATGTAGCAAAGTAAATTCAGAAAGCTTAGTGCTTACTGTGTTGGAAGAGTGCTAAGATTAGAAAAGCCTTTTATTGGGTAGGCTTGACAGGAGTAGTCTGTTGATTATATGCATGTAGCTACAAACTTCAGTTGCTCCCGAGGTGAGGGATTTAAGTAAGTATTAATGTGACACCACAGCAGGAGAGCAGCAAAATACCCAACAGTGAGCTGATGCCTTTGCAGCAGCCCTAAGGCAGGGGGTGCTGGTCCTGTGGGGCAATGGCTTTGGAAGAACCTGCCTGTGAAACCTGGCTTGACCTCTAGGTGAACAAGGAGATGGTCCTCAATGTGGAATTCTGTGTTTGGAGGTCCCACAGCAGCATTAGGCACCTCTTTAATCATGCAGTTATTTTCTACCCTCATCAACTTCTCCTCACTGCTTGGAGAGCAGCAGCTGTGGGGGTTACTCACAGAGTGAATCATAGCAGAAATTAGTAGTTGTCTTTATGAATTATCCCCTCACCCGCTTGTCAGATTTCTGGTTGGGTTTTTTGCATTTTTTAATTTTGTTTGTTAGGTCTTAGCTTAATGTGAATGTCTAGGGAAGTCCTGGTGCTTTAGTTGCTTGTGTAAATTGACCCTCCTCTGGGGTATTTCAGCAGTTTGTTGAGTTATTGTGCAGTTTTTAAATTAAATTTATCAAGGGGATTTTTTTAAATGTCCAATAGTCTGTTCTGCTGCAAGAAAAAAAAAAACCAAAACATTGCAAATAATTTTTCTTTGTAACTTCTCTAATTTCTGCCAAGCTGTGGCTGTGTTTCTCATTCACCCTTACTTTTCCCTACCTGGCAGAGTTGTATTTAGCCCTGGAGTGGGCCTCAGAGCCCTTGCTGCTCAGAGGCTTCACTTTCTAGAGGCAGACGCTGATTTACATGGTGAAAGGTGCAACTTCCCATTCCTTTATAACCACGGGAATAGACCTGTCTGATGTTTGTTAGGATCCTCCAAAGCGAATATTTGCATTGGCAGAGGTTTAGTGTGCTGCAGGAGCTCCTCCTATGTGACAGTGAAACGTTTCAATGGCTTCATAGTAGCCTGCTGGATTGTCAAAGCACTGTCTTCCTGGGGCTGGTGGTTTCCAGACCTGAGGTCTAGTCCTTGAAATCAGTAGGTGTAAAAAGACAATCAAACACTAATCATGAGCTTATATAAACGGGATAAATATTAGAAGTAAAGAAGAAAAAAATGTTTTCATTACAAAGAACTTGGAATTCATACTGGGCTATGTTTGTTCTCTTTCTTGCTTTACATTTTATTTTATTTATTCTTTTTTTATTTCATTTTTGAGGTACACTTGAAAGTCTTGCCCTTGCATTTTTCCTTCGTAAGCGTTGCTGCTCTCACTTTCCAGATCCATCAGAGCAGTGGCATTTCTGGGTTTAGTTGAGCTGCTGCCCTGCATCAGTGGGGCTGCCGCCTTCCTGCCATTACCCCCTGCTGTCCCCTGCTGCAGGTGGCAAACCTGCAGAGCTGTGAGCCCGTGCTACCCTCAGAGGAGAGTACAGACCAGCAGGATTTCCATCTGGCTGCCTGCACAGCATGTTTCCGTGGGTCTTGCTGGTGGTGGTTTTATCTGCTGCTGAAATGTTTAATTGTCAAATTGATCTGCGACTTGGTATGATTAAAGATGCTGTCTGTAAGAGGTTAATTAGGTCTTGCAGCAGAATGTGGCACTCCAAGTACTATGCTGGCTCTTTCCAAGGATCAGTTTTGGTTGACCACAGTCTCTCACAGAGTAAAAGTGATGAACAAAAATGAATTAATTTTTTTTTTCAGGATTTGGGCCACATAAATAATCAGTTAATGTAGTTTTTCTGAGAAGCGTTCAGTGATGCATTTGTCTACCCATATGAGTCTAGAATGTCTGGGATGTGGAACAGCTCCTTTTACTGAACCCTGAAGCAGCACAAGTGCTCCAGGAAATGTTCAAAGACTACAAATGTGGTGAGCTGCATATTGCCATTATCCACTCTGTGGGTTTAAAAAGTGCTTGTCTTCACTGCCAGCCCCCTAAGCTGGCAAGATAAATGTAACCTTTTAAATGTATCTTGGTTTCTTTTGGATTGATGGATTATTTTTTTTATTATTTTTTGTTTGCTCACTGGGCTGTTATTTATTTTTGGCAAGGGAAAAATCATGATGCTAAACTAATTAGTGGTCAGTGTAAGTAGCTTCAGGAAGAAACTCCATTACTTTGAATCTCATAATCTTGCAGTGGGATACTGAAGTTTTGCACATTCTGCCATACGAAACAACTGAAAGAAAAAATATTTAGGTAGGACATATTGTAATACAGCATGATAACTCCCCACAGACCGTAGTGAAAGTGATTTAGATTTCCTTTTCATTCTTACCTATGGGGCTGCAAAGAAGAGGAGCAGGTCTGTAAGTCAGGGAAGCTTTCCAGAATAATTTGTAAGCAACCGAGGGATTCAGCCCTGAAGAGGTTCACAGAAGAGGTTCTTCATCTGCCCCTCTTCTCCCAGTGCTCTGAGTTACTTGTGTGTCCCCAGGTGGATGGGCTCGTTGGAGTCCTAAGTGGAATTTGTCAATTGTCTGTAAAGTAGCAGGTCCCTTGACAGACCTGCTGTCTTTTAATAGCAAGGTATTTTCCCACTTTTATAGAAAAACATTTTTCAACATCTGGACAATGCTTCAATATTAGGATTTTTAAAAAATTCAGACAAAATAGTGAAAGGTGATCTGTTGCTTCTCAGGCAGGAGAGTTGAGCAGAGAGGAACCTAATGAGTTCTAACCTCCTCAACAAGGAGTAGGGTGTTGCTTCTGGGGAGGAATAACCCCACAGAACACGACAGGTTGGGGGGTGACCTGCTGGAGAGTAGCTCTGAGGAAAAAGATCTGGGAGTCCTGGTGGACAACAGTGTAACCATGAGCCAGCAATGTGCCCCTGTGGCCAATAAGGCCAATGGCATCCTCAGGGGTGCATCAGGAAGAGTGTGACCAGCAGGTTGGATGGAGATTTTCCTGCCCCTCTACTCTGTGAGGTCCAATCTGGAGCACTGTGTCCAGTTTTGGGCTCCTCATTCAGAAAGGACAGGGAACTACTGGAGAGGGTACAGCAAAGGGCTATGAAGATGATGAGGAGAATAGAACATCTCTCTTATGAGGAAAGCCTAAAGGACTTGGGTTTGTTTAGTGTGGATAAGAGAAGACTGAGAGGGGATCTGATCAATGCCTCTAAATACTTAAAGGGTGGGTGCCAAGAGAATGGGGCCAGTCTGTTTTTCATTGGCACCCAGCAAGCGGAAATGGGCAAAAACTTGTACAAAGGAAGTTCCATCTAAACATGAGGAGGAACTTCTTTACTTTGAGGGTGGCAGAGCCTTGGAAGAGGCTGCCCAGAGAGATAGTGGAGTCTCTGTCTCCATTCAAAATCCACCTGGACATGTTCCTTTGAAACCTCCTCTATGTGGACCTGCTCTGGCAGGGGGTTGGACTAGGTGGTCTTCAGATGTCCCTTCCAACCCCATGTCATTCTGTGATTCTATGTGACAGTGCCGCCACAGTGCATTTTGCTGCTCTCAGAAAATCTCCTGGTACTGCAGTTGCTGTTATAGATGCTGAAGTGATGCACAAACCACAGGCACTTACGTGATAATAATGCTCTTTTCACATCTTGCCCTGGGTTTTAATCGAACTCGGTATATGTGGGAAAGCACTGGAAAGGGATGAGTATCAAATCTTACCTTTTCAGGTTAAGTTTCCAGGATATGAAGTTAAAGAGCTAAGTTTTTCTGGTTCCACCATTTCCTTTCTCTCTCTTTTTTTTTTTTTCTGGGTGGCAGGAGGGCAAAGATGAGGTTTTCGCTGTGAATCACAGATGCATTTATTTTTAGATACAGCAATGTACAGGTTAAGTCAGAACTGATCTGGTGCTTTTGCCTTTACTACAATGATTTCTAAACTTTGAATAATTCATAATGAATTCTATAATAATTAAAAATTTTGAATATGTAAATAAAAAAATATGGAAGAAAATCCAAGTAAAATTTTGACAGAAAAAAATGATGTTTGATCACAGAATATCAGGGATTGGAAGGAACCTTGAAAGATCACCTAGTCCAATCCCCCTGCTGGAGCAGGAACACCTAGATCAGGTCACACAGGAACGTGTCCAGGCAAGTTTTGACTATCTGCAGAGAAGAAGACCATTTAGGTTTCATTAAAATTCAGATATTTTTTTTTTAAGTTTACACACTAAAAAAAAAACAACAAAAAACAATTGTGAAGTTTTTAACACAGTTGTTTCAACATTCTATCCTGCTTAACTTGCTGAGTTTACAAGAAGCAGAGGACAGTCTGCAAAGCCTTTGTCCCTTTGTGTGAGACAATGGCTAGTGAGCTGGGCGTTAGTCCTTCCCTGAAGGGATTGGCTACTGAAAGGTTTGAATGTAAGCCTGGGAGCTCTAAGATCCAGAGTCAGCCTTCTTGTAGGTTTGGGTGGACTGATGTGCAGGGCCTCAAACAGTTAGCCAAGGCACCTGGTAGCTCATTTCCCACCTGGAAAATAGGTATGATAAAAGTTCAGCTGGACCAAGTTGTAGAACAATGTAAGCTGTTGCAGAAGGCAGAAGATCTATATATGCCATCAATTTGTCTTTCAGTTCAGAGCTTTCTTTTCCTAACATTGTTTAAACAAGTGAACAAACCTGTTGTTTGGGGAGAAGCAAACAAGAAGGCAAAGAGCTGCAAGACAGGAGTGGGGTGGGTGGGTAGATGACCAGACTGTGCCTGGATGCTTCAGCATCAAAGAACAATCAGGAGCTACACTAGCTTCCTTGCAAAGCCCTGGTGATCCCAAATCCAGGCAATGACCTCTTAGGTTTGCAAACGCATGGGTAGGTCAGGGCTGTATCCAAAGTGCTTGGCAGCTCTTGCCCTCTTGTACACAGTGTATTAGGGACATGGGTCCCTTGCTGCACGTCCCAGGCTTATTTCATTTTAATAGAATAGTTTAGGTTGAAAAGGACCTTAAAACTCATTTCATTCCATCCCACCTGCCATGGGCAGGGACACCTCACACTAGTCAGGTTGCTCAAAGCAATCTGGGCCAGTGTCTTGCCACCCTCACAGCAAAGAATTTCTTCTTAAGATCTCATCTAAATTTCCCCTCTCAGTTTGAAGCCATTACCCTTTGTCCAGTTAGTACATGCCTTCATAAAATGTTCTGCTCCATTTCTTGTACGTGCCCTTCACATACCAGAAAGCTGCTGTAAGGTGTCCCCTGAGCCTTCTTCAGGCTGAACACCTTCAACTCTCTCAGTCTGTCCTCATAGCAGAGGAGCTCTAGACCTTGCAGCATCTTTGTGGCCTCCTCTGGCCCTGCTCCAACAGGTCCATGTCCTTCTGATGTTGGTGGCCCTAGAGCTGGTGACAGCACTGCAGGGGTCTCCCCAGTGTTGAGCAGAGGGGCAGAATCCCCCCATTCAGCCTGCAATTTGACATTGACCTCTGTTGTATGCTACACCTGTGCTCTGTTGTAATGAGGTCTTGGTGTAACCCCTTAAAATCCACAGAGAGATTTTGCGACAGTGTTGGTCTTTTCTAGTGAAAAGGCTGGAAATTTTTATTCCTTTTGACAGCCAAGTTTCTTCAGAGAATAAATAGGAGGCATTACTCTTAAGTAATTTCACCTGTAAGTGAAATGTCTCAAAGCAGTAGTATATTTGGCTCCAGATTTGAAGTGTTCAAAACACTACTTTGTGACTGCAAATAATTACTTTAGGTTATGAAAAATGCCAAGGATATTCCACCCTGGATGGTTTGTAATATTGGGCAGAGGACACTTCATCTTACATCTGTAATCTCTTCCCCCCTGCCCCCCACCTCTTTTTTTATTTTTATTTTTTTTTAACTAAAAAGTCAAGTGTGACTACTGTCAGAAACAGGGAAAATCAAAGATGTGCCTTTATTTTGGGAAGGTTAGGATCACTCTTTGTTCCACATGTAGCAGAAAAAGCAAGCATTAGAGCATGGTGCTAAAATAGTACCCTGTACCTCTCTTAAGAATATGAAAGTCTTTTCTGCTATTCAAAAGGGAAGCAGAATAAAAACATTGTGGGCAATATTTTTTAATAGAACAATGAGCCTGAATAGATAGATTTTAAAACTCGTTTCATAAATGTTTAAAAGAGCCTTCACAGATTTAAACTTTGGGTTTTTTTATCATTGGTTCCTTATGCATCAACTTTTAAGTTCCCTGATACCACTGAGAAAGAAATAAAATGTCAGATGTGAAGGCAGTTGTTATCAATATGCACTGGCACTTTTATATACTGATTATAATCAAGCCTCTCCACATCACATTCCTTCATTACTTTTATTTCTGCACCTAAAATGAAAATAAATAAATATACCTCTTGCTCAGCAAATATTTTTATAAGATCAGCAGTTGATTGCTGAATGTCAGGCTCTGTGGGCTCTTCTGGACATGCATGGTGGTGTGTGTTGGCTGGTGGAAAGCCTCTTTTTTAAGCCTGTTTCATCTCACAAGGGTACAAGGGAACCGACCGTGATGTAGTCAAAGGGCCCTTGCTGCAATGGATGGTTTTCTGGTGTCACAACATTCTTCATCCTTTCCCTTGCATCTTCTTGTAATAGCATTTGGTTCAATGAAGCTGCAAACTGCTTATGTTCCAAGACAGCAGTGGTCTCGGGAGCTCTTGAGCAGCAACCTCTAGTGTTTGTGCTGGTAATGCTGGACAATGTTAGAAAACAAAACAGCCACTGAATCTTGCATGCAAGCCTTCATAGAGGTACAGAAATCTGGCTGAGCGGGAGGAGATGATTCTGCGGTGGAAAGCTATTTACCAGGTATTTCAGGCAGCGAATAATCCCATTCGGTGACAAACAGTAATGAATAGTCTAGTTTTTTTCTGCTTACACTTTTAATCTGATTATTTCCTGTTATTTACAATGTTGTGTTCATTGATTTTTTTTCTAATAGTAATAAATAATATCTAGCCATATGTTGACTTTCACAGCTTTATTGTACAGTAAGCATTAATGCAGTGTAGCTGATTAGAGTTTTCATACCACTGTGCCATAGAGCATGAAGCTGGAACAGTAAAAGCAATGATAGTTCAGCTCCTTCTGCAGCTTTCTCTATTACAGAAAGATCTCTTTAGAACCAAACTAGGGGTATTTCTGCAGCTTTCAAATATACCAGGTACTTCCAGACATCCGTTTTTGGCCTATTGCTTAGAAACTAACTTAATAAAGATAAATGAAGTTGAGCCTCTTTCTTTTAGTGGATCTGAACTACTCCCTCTATGACTATAAAGCTGGTTTTGCCATTTTATACCCCCTCCTTAGATGGACCAGGAAGGCTGCAGAGTCATCTAGCTTTCAGATTAGGACATATCATGCTTTCCTTTGGCAGGCTGAAAACAGTAACAAGATTGGTTATTTAGCATTCTTTTCTTGCAGTTACCATCAGAGCAGCCATGGAGCAGGTGTGCACTGATTTCTCAGGTTTTTCTCCTATCATATTTTAATATGAGATTTTGGGGAGGGGGAGAGGGGGCAGAAGGGGAATGTGTGTATTTCTTTATTTTTAATTCTTGTGGCCTGCTTTCTGCATGGAAAGGGTGATCTGTCAGCTGGCATGGAGCGTGCCCACAGCATCAAGCTCTACGCTCACACACCCCATCTCTGGGAAGGGGGAGTTGGGTGGCTGCCTCGAGCCATGTCAGGTGAGCTGCTTTCTTACAGCCACTGTTCACGCTGCTCTTAGGCAAAGGTTGTATTTTTGGTACTGCAGATATGTACAGGGCTGCAGTTTAACATAATCACGTACTACTGATTCTCAAATAAATGATTCTCACTCTGCCACCTGTGTGCCTGCAGCAGGACCATGGGAAACACAGGGACAGGGAACTCCACTGCCCCTGCCTGCTCTGCCAACGCCACAGACGGAAGTGATGGTTGGTGGGCTCCAGAGGAGGTATGAACATGACATAAGATAAAAACCTGCCTGTTTGCAGGTGCCGGAGAAGGTACTGCTTCTGCAGCTGCCATGCTAGGTCCCTGCAGGCTCCTGGTGGAGGAGTGTGGGACCTGGCTCAGAAATGCTCTCTGCTTGGCTTCATCTCCTCTTGCTGTGTCTCCATCCCCTGTGCTGGGCTTGCTTCACTAATCTGATTTATCAGCTGTCTCCCTGCAAAGTACAGGATTAAATTTTATGTAGTATTTTGAGCATTATATTCTGCTTATATTCAGGAGACTTTGTAAGATAAATAAAGCATGCTCCAATATCAGGTATACATTAATAGCCCCTGGTGCTTTGATTTAGCAGTGTTCTCTGTAAAAATGGTTTTCCACTGCACTTTAAAAAAAAACTTTATTTTGTACAGCTTTTTAACATACCAACTTTCAAGGTCATCTCTATGTAGTTCTGGTTTTTATTTGTGGTCGCTAAGATGCATCTATGAAAGTCTCATTCTGTTCATGATGAGAACATACTTTTCCACAAGACTGACTTGACTGAAACCATTTAATGTTTTCAGTGGTGTAGACGTGTAACAGGCTGCAGGTTGCTTGATAACTCCCTTATGAATAAAATTAGAAAGAAAAAGAAATGCAAAATTAAAAGATCACTTAAATCATAGTCCTTTGTTCTACCTTGTTAGTAAACATTCCAAGCAACAATGTACAAACTGCATAATTTGTTTTGCTAATATGTAGCCAGTGCGGAGCCATCTGTGTAATAGCTGACATTATTTATATTCAAAAGGGACATCGCAATACCTGGAATAGTCCCTACTCCCAGCTAACCATTTCCAGTGTGACACCACAGTATTGATTTACATTCATACTTTACTAACCTTTGAGTTAGTAGAGAATGAGTAGATTATGAGTTCATCTGCCGCTTTCAGCTCTCTTATCGTGTTGATGCACTTCTGATTTTCCACACTGGATAGTGATTGACTGCAAAGGTGTTGGGATGAATTGTTCTCTGATGAATATCTGAAAGCCCCTGATAGCTTCTTTCATTGACACCTGCATTGGGAGCTCTTGTACCGAATGAGGCCAGCGACAATGCCTTCTCAGTCCTAGAAATGTTCCCATCCTTCCTGTCCTTCCTGGTCTACTGAGTCTATGCTTCTATTTCACAAAAGTGTATTTAGGAGATAACACAGCCAGTGTGTTTGGAGGTGGAATGACTCTTCCAGTCTTCCTGGGCTCTGTTCGGGGTGCCTGAGGGCATCAAGAGTTGGTTTTCTTGCCTGTTTAGGAGGGACATCCCATCTGCTGCAAAGTACTTTGAATTTACTGGGTGCTGCACACTGTGTGATTGCGCTTGGTGGCTCTTTCATGCTCTGCTTGAGTGGGTTTTGTTCTGTTCTAAGATATGTGTTTGCATATTGTACAACCACTAGGGAAATCATATAATGATACAGCAGTGAAGTTACTGCTAAATGTGTGTTTTTTCAGTTAACTTATATGGTAAAATAAATTTGGAGAATGTTTGAGTTGGAAGCTGTGACTTAGCAATAAATTTTTGAGAAAATGATGAAGCAATAGTAAAGTAAAAGGTAAAGTTATATTAACGCTATGAGAGAGCAAAATTGGCTGGCTTTGAAGAGATCTGGTTTTATCAGTACTGAGGACAGTATTGTTTTCCATCTTTTATCTGGAATTATAAAAGCTCTGTGTTCTCGACTCATTAAAGAGGGTTTTACCAACACTTGTGAGAAATGCAGTTAGTGGATTATAGTACATGAAATGATACAGGCAGCCATTGTTACAGATGCCAGGGCAGGTGAGAGTAGAGGTCAATGAGTTTTTTGGTCAATACTGCTGTGGGAGCTCATTGCAGCAGTGTGAGTGCTACCCGCCGCCGTTCAGGGGAATATTTGGTCCCAGCTGGCAGTGGCAATAGCTTGGGTACCTGACTGCAGTGCTTGGTGTTTTCCTACCACCCTTCAGGGGTTCTTGAGGAGAGTCAGAGTCAAAATGCCCATTTCATGCTTTGCAGTGTTATAGCTTGGCTCACTGGGAGGCAGCTGGAAAAACTCTTCCTGCAACTGGGACCAGTCTCCACCCTTCTGGGATAGGCCCTGGTCTTACTGTGCAGTTGGGGTGCGTAGCAGGCACACCTCCTCTTTTTCTTGTGCTGTTTCAGGGTGACAATGGATTAATTGCATGATTAACTCACCATTTAGTGCTATTTCCTGGCTGAGCCAGAGCCTGGTTTCATGGCTGGCCTCATGTCTCTTTTCCCTGGCAGTGTGAGCTGTCATGCTCAAATCCTAGCAGTCACCTTCTGAAGTGACTGCTGCCCCCACTGCTGCTGGAGAGGATCCTGTGGGTGGTGTGGAAGGCCCCAGTGACATTAACAGTGACAACTACCTCTCTGTACCCACAGAGGTGCCTGCTGGCACCTGTAGATGGTGACTTGGGACAGTTGCCATGCTACGACCTTGGGGTAGGGAAAGGCTGCTCTGAGAAGGCTGGTAGAGCCCAGGATTGGCTGGATCTGGTGAGCCCCTGCAGAACGGCAAAAGGCTGCCAAAGCTGCTAGCTCTGCGGGAGATGTCACTTTCAGGCTCCAGCCTTCCTCCATATGGAGATCTCAGCAGGAGCAAGGACAGCCCAAGGCATGGCCTCTCCACATAGTGTATGGAGGCTCCCCATGTTCAACCAGGAGCTACTGGGCTTCCTGGGGGGCTGCTGGTGGGGCACAGGTCCTGCTGAGCCTGGCCCTGTGACCCCACGTTATTCTTCATTTGGAGTCTTGGAGTCCACATTCCCCCCTTGTATGTAGTCACCAAAGAATCCTTAATGCTGCCCCCACCACAGCGGTGGTGCCACTCTGCATGAAACCCCTTGGCTGGAGGCTGGATTACCCTGCCAATGCGAGGAGACTCTGAATCGGATCCTACTGTGCAGCTGTGCTGCAACAGAAGGTGTTCAGAATCAAATGTGCTCAGCCTCCTCTTCCCTGCCTCCCCCTTCTTCACCCTGACCTCCAGAAGCATTGTGCAATGTCCAAATATATGGTCTTGTGAGTACTTGGATGATGCAAAAAGGGTCTTTTCCGAGTACTGTAGAACCATATAACCCAACTCAACTATGTACTGTGGCTAAGAGGCAACCTCTGAGCGTGTTCTGTTAAAGTATAATTAATTACCATTTCAATAGTGCTTCTAGGTCTACATATTCATCCAGATCATTGAAAAATTATAACAATGCTTCTTATTATCTAATGGATGGTGTTATACATTGTGGATGAAGCCTATTAGTATGGAAATACTAACACATTAATCCAGAATAATTTCCATGGTACGTTTCCTGACCCAATAGTGAAAAAAAGTAGCTCAGCTTCCAAGAAATGGGAATTAAAACTTAATAGCCAGAAAGTCTTTGATAATTTTACACAAATGGCTGAAACTTGTGAACCTCGTGTACTGAAAATGGTTTGCCACATGATGATGACGACTTGGAGATATTTCTAATTCATTGTAGTCATCAGAACTGGATTTCCTTGGCTTTCCCATTATCTCACTGTTTTTTACAATTTAATGGAATTAAAAAGCACTAAAAGATACGGCTTACCAAACAGGGTGCCATTTGAGAGACGGTGGTTTTAAAAGGAAACTTAATGTAGTTTACAGAAGCTTATGCAAAGTGGCCTTTCCTCTTCAGGAAGCATTTAGTTCAGGATTGAGCTTTACAGGTGGTGCTTTATTGTTGTTATAGAGTATGTGTTGCCTATAAATACTGAACTGCTAGGTTGTAGTCTAGCTAGAGTATTTGTGAGGTAGCTGGTGTATTTATGACCATCTCTAAGATGGTTCCAGTGTTTAATCGGTGTTTATCCTAACCACCAAAATTATGACCTTCTTTCTGGAGCTTTGATTCTTTGCTCTCGTAAATATGAGATGTTGAGATGTGTTGCAGAAGAGCAGCTCTGTAGAAAGAGACCTGAGAGTCTTCATTGACAGTGAGTTGCCCATGAGCCAGTAGTGTGCCCTTGTAGCCAAGAAGGCCAATGGTCTCCTGGGGTGCGTTAAAAAGAGCATGGTCAGGCAGGCTGAGGTCGAGGGAGGTCATCCTCCCCTTCTGCTCTGCCTTAGTGAGGCTGCATCTGGAGCACTGTGTCCAGTTTTGGGTCCCCCAGTTCAAGAAGGACAGGGAACTGCTGGAGAGAGTTCAGTGGAGGCTACGAAGATGGTCAGGGAACTAGAGCACTCCTCTTATGAGGAAAAGCTGGGAGACCTGGGTCTGTTTGGCCTGGAGAAGAGAAGACTGAGAGGGGAACTTACCATAAATATCTGAAGGGCAGATCTCAAGAAGATGGGGGTCAGGCTCTTCTCAGTGGTGCACAGTGACAGGATGTGGGTGATGGACACAAACTGGAATATAGGAAGTTACGTCTCAACATGAGGAAAAACTTCTTTCCTGTGAGAGGCTGCCCAGAGACGATGTGGAGTCTCTGTCTCTGGAGATATTCCAAACCCACCTGGACATGTTCATGTCCAACCTGCTCTGGATGACCCTGCTTTGGAGGAGGTTGGATGATATGCTCTCCAGAGGTCCCTCCCAAAAACCTACAATTCTGTGAATGTGGATTTTGCCATGCTGGATTAGAGCTGACATCCATCAAATGCTGTGCTTTTAGGGCAGACGTGTGACTGCGGAGCATGCAGGTTACTCTACCCACTCCAGCTGAAGGCCTGGTGCCACAGCCAGCAGCTCTCTGCCCATCTGTCCTTCCTCCATGAGTGTCATCCAGCCAATGTGTCCCATGTCACAGCCATGGTCTCTAACCCAACAGTTACCTTGCCAATAGATGCTCAAATACTAACATTTTTAGTATAGCACACATTATTAGTAACTGATTGTCAGAACAACCATGCACTATAGAGTATTTTCTGAATGTATGGTTATTGTGGATATGAAGCTTTTTTTTAGGTGTCCTGCTGTTTTCCTTTGCCCATTTAATATCTCACTTCCCTCCACATGTGCAAGAATGCACATAGGTTCTACTTGAAGAACAAAGATTGTTGATTTTTTCCTGCTTCTGGTGTATTAAAGCCTTTTTTTTTCCTGTTCTGAAAACAGAGAGTACTGTACATGCAGAGTTCCTTTGTTTTGACTCACAAACATCCGTGATCCATGAGCTATGCTGTCAGATATCTCTTTCTGGGAACAGTAAGTTCTGATAGTCAGAAGTGAGATTTCAAATGGGAACTGAGCATGCTTGGTCCTGCCCATCTGTGTGCTTGTGGACCTGTTTGTGGTCACTTTCTGTGAGAAGTTCTTGGTTTTATTTTAGAACAAGAGATGTGGTTGAAGAAAATGAAATCAGGGCATGAAGAACATGCTGTGGTTGGAAGTAGTGATTGCTTGTATTTGCCTGGTGATTTTGTATTTGCCTCTCTTGGGCTTTGTAGTATGATGAAATTATTTATGCAAAAAGTTGCTTCCTTTTTAGGTCTAATGAAATCCCAGAAAGAAGATGAAAGCTATTATAGATCTGGCTACTGTGGAATTTCTAATGAGGTTTGATAGCATAGGAATTTAGAAAAGAATATATTTTTATCTGAATCCCTGTTACTCATCATAGCCTGTTCAAATTCCATTGCAGAAATGAGAATTGTTTTAGCATTCCTAGCCCTTGTTTTTTTAAAATTTGTTTGCAGAAAGAAAAGTAGATTGATCTGAGTGATCAGTTTTCTTTCTATTTAGTAGGACAATATTTTCTATGTGAAATGACATGTTTTCATAGAAGTAAATGTTGCACTACTCTGAGTAACATCTCCCAGAGGACAGTGGCCCCTGATGTGTGTATGGGCAGGTAAGAGCTGCAGGAGCTGCAAAGAGAAGAGGATGTAGATGTCACCTGCTGCCAGGTGATGGAGGGAGAACTATGGAGTGGAAGGCCACAGGCCACAGCGCACCCCCAGGGCACAACTGAACTTCTCGGTCAGGGGACAGCTGGCTGGCACTGTCCCACAGCAGATGCTGTGGTCCAGCCCTCCAGGCCAGCCTTGGTCCGAAGAGAAGAAAATGTTCCTCTCAGCACTGGAGCCCAAGCCTGTCGGTCGGTGTGAGTGACAAGTGGGCCATCAGATGGCCATTCCCTTCAAAGCTGGGTTTGGGGATTTCTCTTGCCAGAATGCTTTAAAGACTAATTAATCATTAACTAGTAAAATTGGAGCTGGCTCAAGTAGTGCTTGGAAATACTAACTATTAGACTTTGAATTCACACCCTGGGAGGAAAGTGAGTTTTATGTTAGGTTTCCAGTTTTCATTAATAATTCTCCTTCTTTTGAAATAATTCTTCAGTTTGGGAAGTATAAGCAAATGGGCTGCTCTGAAGGTTAGTGCAGTAAAACAGGAGTCTTTGAGGGCCATACTATCAGTGCAGTGTAAATGTTGGGTCTGACACAGTGACGTGGCCATCAGTAAGGGCAAGCTCAGAAACCCTCAGGAGCCCATATCACTGCTATGACTGCATGAGGCAGAAGATTGAATCAACCAACTCCTGGTGGCTTTCTAAAGCCTGTACTCCAGCAGCCATCTTGCAGTGTCATCACCAGTTCTGAAACTGCTGCTGGCAGAACTCTTTGTCACGTTTCCCTTGCCAGGTGGTGTTTTTTTTCTCCCCTTATCTCCTCTTTCACCATAGGCAAGAGATCTCAGCCTTCTCCTGACACTCTGGACCCTTTCACACATGCTCGCACTACCAGGTTTTTAGGGGTGCTAGAGCTTTGACTTTCAGCTTAAGATTGGGTCAGAAATACCCTTTTGGACCAGTCTGTTTATGCAGGGACCCCTCTCCAGTTGCTCTGGGTACGTTTATTCCCTGCTATTCCCTGGATTTTAGAGAAACCTGACAAAGTGCCATGTCTCCAAATTTGGGCTGGTAAGGCTCTGCTTTCCAAAAGCCCACCACTGGACACAAACCCTGCATTGGCACATATGGACATGCAGTGGGCTGAAGCCTTTTAGGTTTTTCCTTTTTCTATTGGAAAAAAAAGAAGTTGATGTTCACTGTAACATTGAAACGTCAATAAAGCTGTTCAGAGAAAGAAATTGTGTGAGTGCCATTAGCAACCTCATTGTGTGTGATTGATGAACAGGTCTGAGAGTAACAGAATGGTTAATCTGCCCTGTAGATGGATATGCTCTTCAGATATAATAAGAGCCTGCCTCTTTTATAAAATTAGAAACTGAATGTGCATAGGCATTATATAACTGAAAAGCTAATACCGTATATGGCAGCATGATGGAATAATATATATTGAAGTCCTTGATTTGTTCTCATTTCTGCCTTTCTAGTAGTTTATGGAAACACATGAAAAGTTTTCACATTACCTTTAAAACTACCTCCTAACCTATAAAGTTCATCATCATTTTCTGCTCTGTGAGCCTGAGGTGTTAAAGGATTCATAATTCAGTATTTCAAAAATTGTCAGTGGCTTCACTATATGGAATTTTAAGTATTCTGAAAGTACTTCTGGCACTTGGTGGTTGCATTTGTTCATTTGAATGTAGTGGATACTTAATAGGACCTATTATCATCTTGATATAGTAAATATATTTTGGCGATTACATATGGAAGAATTCTAGTCTGACTTTATTTATCATTCTGTGAATTAGTGCTTGGAAAGAAGAATTGCATTTTTGAATCTGACAGGATTCATACTATACTTTATGCTGCCATAGCAACATAGGAATGCAATGAGTTAGAAATCTCTCAGTTATTAGAAAAACTGAATTAAACCAACTATTGAACAAGGTTGTGTTTGCATAACAGAGCCAGGTTCTGCCTTCACTCCTGAAGTTCTGACCTTGTTTCAGATAAAGGGGTATCCTTCACTCCTGAGAAACAGGATCAATTAAGCTAAACCCTTCATATGATGATGAAGACTGTGAGAATAGACATGCTGTCTTATTGTATGGGGACTCAGACTTGCGAATATATATTCAGGCTGCTCAGTGTGCTTGAAGCTGTCTTGAAGAATATTTAAAAAGGTAATGATTAATGGTAAGAAAAATTAAATTCTCTAGCTTAAGTTCCGCATTTGTGAAAGAAAAATGCTTATATGGTTTTGATTTACGTAGTGACAGATGAAACAAAAGACACTATGAGAATGGAGATTTCTGGAGGGTGAGGAAATAGCAAGAACCTAATATTAACTACAAAGAATATTATGAATTGTCGCTTTCCTAATAGTTGAGGAGAGGACTGAAGCTGGCGACAGATAATGGCTTTGAAAACACTGTGAGGCTAAGGATACCATTCTGCATTCCATATGATGTGTCCTTTCCATTAGGACAAAAAAGGAGGAGACTTCTTGGGGAGCTTTAATGGGAAGGAATTTGGGGAAAATATTACTTTTATGAGGGTGATTTCATTTGGAAACCACTGTGCCACTACCCTAATGCTAGGAAGAGCTCAATTTACACCTGTGAGCCTTGAGGGCACATGGAAAATCTCATCTTTCTTGTGTTGTTGGTGACAAACTGAGAGATGGAAGGAGGAAATGCATTGTGCTATTGCTCTACTTTTAATCTTATTTTTGCTGGTCTTTTTAACTTTAAACTTTATTAATGTATCTATTGTATCTTTTGTCAGAGATTGCTAATGTGTCTCCAGCCCTTCTTTTCTGCTGAGATTTATAAATATCTAGTTACAATAATTATAAAAAGACCTGTGGGCTTAAATAAAGGAAGTTTTATAGTAAGCCTGAAGCACAAAGTTCTGAAAGTATGCTTTTAGCACGGTTTTATAAAAAGTTTTAAAATACTTTGCAGTTGACAGGATCAGGACAATTTTTTCATGGTTTGCAGAGTGTTGCTAGCAATTATCAATAATGTGTTTTTAAAGATCTATGTAATAGAACAACTCTTTAAAAAAATGCAAGTGCAGCCATTTTTAAAACTGCTGCTTAATGCACTGATAAATCTGTTGGCTTCCAGTAACACTGCAGAACCATTAGGTTGATATATTGATAAGTGCAATTAAACTTAGACTATTTCCTGTATGCTTTCTTCTTGCGAGGGCCTTTTGATGTACTCCTCTTCTTTTAACTTACCAGATTTGAGATAGTTACTTCCTCTACTACTGAATTGTTGGGATTATTTTTTCTACGCCAGCTCTTCTTCCAGTTCCCAGCGTTGCTGTGCTGCTTGGGCCACCAGATGCTGATTTTTCCTTAGTGACAACTGACTGTGACCACTGTTCTGGCTCTATAGTATCCTCATTGTACATGCTGTGTGTATTTGTCACATACACAGCGCATGCAATGTGGACATAATGGAGCTCAATTTACACCTGATAATGAGATAAAATACCTGCAAGAAATATTGTGGGGTTTGGGGTTTTTTAATAGAATTTAATAATTTATTTATTTGGTATATGCACATACTATTCTTGTGCGTGAGATGGGGTCCAAAAATTGTGTTGTGGCTGCTGTGAAAACATCAGTGAAAACAAGGCATTGGTAAGAACTCACATTTGCAGTTCTCCAGACCTTCAAAAAGAAACATCTTGGGAGGATTTAAATAGTGCAAGAATCTAATTTTGGCCCCTGGTATCTATGTGATTTGTTTTAGGTTCATATATTCCATTACTGATATTCTTATGGGTTTTGGCACATCTTGTGCTTTGATTGATCACTTAAAGTTTTGGGGAAAAATTGCCTTTCATATAACAGAAAAAACATGTAGATCATGTCTCAATAGTTATGGTTTGGGTTTTTTTTGTAAAGCAAAAGAGCAAAGTAAAACTGAATCTTCTGGTTTTGTTTCTGATTAAAAAAACAAACAAACAAACAAAATAACCAAAACCAACTTTTATTCTAGGTATTTTTAACTTTTATTCTGGTTTTTATTGTAGTACTTTAAAGCACTTTTCAAGAAATAACATTTACATTTTCAATTATTAGGGTTTTTTGGAGGGCAGTTGCAGTCACCCATCTGTTTCAGCAAATGCAGAGCTGTGTTCTGTGTTTTCTCTGCCATGGATTGGCACTTTCAAATCGATGAGTTTTTTCATTAAGTGATTTTGACAAACACAATGTTTGTGTGAATAGCAGTTATCTCCATAAGTGCTAAAGGACAAGCAATTTGATATTAAAGCAGAAAGTTGTTACAAGGGGATATATTGCACAATAGACTTGTGGAGGCTGCAAAAATGAAAGTCCACTCTCAACTGGATGTAGTCAGAATCTGTAATGGGCCAAAACCTGCTTTCTAGATCTGAAGTCCTGCTCGAGAGCAAGAGCTGCATTAGGAAATGGATTCTGTCACTGCATTGAAATAAAATTTAAACAGGGGGTGGTGGGGGTCATATAGGATGTGCATTCAGTGACAGGAAATGCCAACACCTATCTCAGGGAAACTGTACCGTGTATTATTCCAGTTGGCACTGAAAGCATTATTTCCTTCAGTGTGAGTTTTTCTGAGGTTTGCCTTTCTTAGGATTGCTAATGAGGATGTTTTCTATTATCACTTGTTTGTTTTACACCGAGGAGAAGACTGAATGAAATGGCTAAAGCCACTGGCTGCAGGACATGGTTTTCCTCCCCTTGACCCTTTCTCTTGCTGGTGTGCAGGAGCTGAACTCTTCATGTACAGCTGTGCTAGAACCAGGAGTGGTGAGAGGTGCTCTCCTGTGTCAGATTTATCGCATAAATGATGGCGATTTTAATACATAGTGCTTTATTTCATTTACCATATTTGAAAGGTATTACATGAACCACAGACTGAACAAAACCTGCTTTTCTCTGAGTTTCTTCAGGGGAGTCCTTGGAGTCCTCCTGCAAGAGGAGGGCTTGGGAGAATCTCCATACTCTGTTGGATGTGGGAGGTAACACAGTGACAAAAGTTGAGAAGGCTGAGGTACTTAATGCCTTCTTTGCCTCAGTCTTTAGTAGTAGAGTAGGCTGTTCCCAGAGTACACAGACCTCTGAGCTAGCAGATAGGGGTGGAGAGCAGAATGAAGTCCCCGTAATGCAAAGGGAGGAGGTGAGGGACCTGCCTTAACACCTGGATATAAACAAGTCTGTGGGGCCAAATGGGATCCACCCCGAGCATAAGGGTGCTGAGGGAGCTGGCAGAACTGCCCACTGAACCCCTTTCCATCATTTACCAGCAGTCCTGGCAAACAGGAAAGGTCCCAGCTGACTGCCGTCTTGCAAATATGATGCCCATCCACAAGCAGGGTTGGAAGGATGATTTGGGGAACTACAGACCTGTCAGTCTGACCTCAGTGCCAGGTGATCAGGCCCAGCCAGCGTGGGTTCATGAGATGCAGGTCCTGCTTGACAAACCTGATTTCCTTCTATGACAAAGTGACCCGCTTGGTGGATGAGGGAAAGGCTGTGGACGTTGTTTTCCTGGATTTTAGTAAGGCCTTTGATACAGTCTCCCACAGTATCCTCCTGGAGAAACTGGCTGCCCATGGCTTGGATGGGAGTACTTGTCCGCTGGCTGGGCCCAGAGAGTGGTGGTGAATGGACTTAATTCCAGTTGGCCACCAGTCACAAGTGGTGTCCCCCAGGGCTCGGTACTGGGGCCGGTTCTCTTTAACATCTTCATCAATGATCTGGATGAGGGAATCAAATGCACCCTCAGTAAGTTCACAGATGACGCTAAACTAGGTGGGAGTGTCGACCTGCTTGAGGGTAGAAAGGCTTTGCAGAGAGGTCTGGACAGGCTGGATCGATGGGACAAGGGGATGAGGTTCCATAAGACCAACTGCGGGGTCCTGCACTTGGGTCACAACAACCCCATGTAGTGCTACAGGCTTGGGGAAGAGTGGCCTGGCAGAAAAGGACCTGGGGGTGTTGGTCAACAGGCAGTTGAACATGAGCCAGCAGTGTGCCCAGGTGGCCAAGAAGTTAAACAGCATCCTGGCCTGTATCAGGACCAGTGTGGCGAGTAGGACTTGGGAGGTTATTGTCCCCGTGTACTTGACACTGGTGTGGCCTCACCTTGAGTAATGTGTCCAGTTTTGGGCCCCTTACCAGAGAAAGTACATTGAGGTGCTGGAGTGGGTCCAGAGAAGGGCAACAAAGCTGGTGAGGGGTCTAGAGAGTAAGTGTTATGAGGAGAGGCTGAGGGAGCTGGGGTGGCTCAGTCTGGAGGAGAGGAGGCTGAGGAAAGACCTTATCAGTCTCTACAACTACCTGAAAGGAGGTTGTAGAGAGGTGGGGGTTGGTCTCTTCTCCCACGTCCTTCCAACCTAGACAAATCTATGATTCCATGATCAGACTTGGTTGTGCTGTGTGGAGACACAAAATATTTTAACGGAACAAAAAGTTTCCTAGGCTATGGAAACATTTGAGGGAGCAATAGTTATATTAGAAGATGGTGCTATCAGCTCAGTAGCCTGGTTGCATTGCCTGCCATAAGTCTACATTAATAGAAACAAAACCCCGACATGAGAGGGTGAAAATATGCTCTGATATTTGGAAAAAATCAGTGTTGGCATTGCAGAGGGTGTCATGAGAGCAGTGCTTTACTCCCAGGTATTTTTCCAAAGGAACCTGGGACATAAGCCCTTCACAGTTCAGTCCTGCAGGCGTTGGTCTGACTGTGAGTCCTGCTGTAGCCAAAGGTTGTCTTAGGCTGTGGCTCCTCTGCCAGGGCGGTTTTGCTTTCACTGGATTATTTTTTAATTCCTTCCTTTAAATCGCTATTTGTGTTAATCCAATTGCTGGAAAAGGATTATAGGCCCAGAATAAAATTCAGCCGTAATTAAAAATGTAAAAGCGGCTTATGTTTTTAGGCCAAAGTTATTAGAGGAAGCTATCAACCTACCAATATTAATACCCAAATGTCAACTGGGAGACTGTTATCATAGTGAGAGTGTCTGATAATGGGCCCATTACTGAATATTTTATAGTAGATAACTTCTGCTCATATTTACCTCATGTCTATATACATAAACCACAGACACCAGCCTGCTTGTCACAGGCTTTGCAGTCATCCTGTTTTTTAAATATTTCTGGAAGACTGTTTTTCTAGTTTTTAGGAGCTAATATATCTATGTTACAAAAGCAAGAAGAGTTTGCGAGGGAACATTCAGGGCGCAAGAGTTGTGTCAATTACCCTCTATAAGAGGATTAGGGCATATTTCAGTCTTCAACATCTGCATCTTAAGCCATCTTTCCATAATGAGCACTCCTGTATCAAATATCCTCTCTGCATTTGTGGTTTCCATCAACTGCCTATTTGGATAAAGGAAAATGGCAAACTGGAACAGCCATGCTGTTATTTATGATGTGCCCAGCTTTCTTGCATGCAATTGTCTGGATATTCAGTTCGCCAGCCTGCTTTGTAAGTCTTTCCAAGTAAAGCACTTTTTAACCACCTTTTTACAATTAAACCAGTGTAAGGGCTAGAGATACTTATTATTACTTTTTAATCCAGAGATCAAAACTTTATTTGACTTTTGGTTTTTTGAATCGGGCGGTATTTAATTTCATCTGTCACTTTGAATTAAATGAATTTTCTGTGAAGGAAAGGATGTGGGAAGACTTATTCTCTGACAAAGGATTGAGATGAAAAATTATGGACCTGAGCGGCTATCAAACTGCACTGTTCAGAATCCTCCACCAGGTTTGTGCTGACCTTCCCAGACTCAAACATCCTTTACCCACCTGTGCGGGATGTTTGGTGCCCTGATGGCAAATGGAGCTTGCAGCCAAAGCATCAGCACTAAACTGCTAAAGGGATAAAAACAAGTACCTTCCCAAATGTCCATTTATTAGGTTGTGAGCTACAGAGAGTTTTCAATTGAAGTAAGCTCACTCCGATGTTTCTTTCTGTTTTAGGTATTTTGATGATTTAGGTTTTATTTTTCTTTCTTTGATTTGCTTTCCCTGTTCCTTTTCAGAAAGGTGTTTGGATCTTTCCTTCCAGTAACAGAGTATTTATGATCTTTGTTCTCCTCCGAGTGGCCTTATGTGGCATATGTTTGATTTTTTTGGATGTCACAAGTAATCATGGAATAGTTTGAGTTGGAAGGGAACTTAAAGCTCATCCAGCTCCACGCTGTGCCAGGGGCAGGGACACTTCCAACCAGACCAGGTTGCTCAAAGCCCCATCCAACCTGGCCTTGAACACCTCCAGGGGTGGGGCAGCCACAGCTCCTCTAGGCAACCTGGGCCAGGGTCTCACCACTCTTCAGCACTACAACAAAGAATTTCTTCCTGAGATCTCATCTCAATCTCCCCTCTTTCAGTGTAAACGCCTTCTCCCTTGTCCTATGGCTTTTCTCCCTGATTAAGAGTCCCTCCCCAACTTTCCTGGAGCCCGTTTAGGCACTAGAAGGGGCTCTAAGTTCTCTCCAGAGCCTTCTCTTTTCCAGGCTAAACCGCCCCAACTCTCAGCCTGTCCTCACAGCAGAGGGGTTCCAGCCCTCAGAGCATCTTCATGACCTCCTCTGGCCCTGCTCCAACAGGTCCATGTCCCTCTTGTACGGAGGACTCCAGAGATGGACAAAGTACTCCAGGTGAGGTCTTGCCAAATCAGGGTCTCTTCAGTTTAGAGACAAGGATGTTGTGCAGGACAGTGTCAAATGCCTTGCACAAGTCCAGGTAGATGATGTCAATTGTACTTGCTTTATTCACGAACTCTGTAAGCCATCATAGAATGTCACCAGATTCATTAGACACAATTTGCCTTCAGTGAAGCCATATTAGCCGTCACCAATCTCCTCCTTATTTTCCATGTGCCTTAACAGAGTTTTCAGGAGGATCTGCTCCATGATCTTGCTGAACACAGAGGTGAGACTGTCAGCCCTGTGGTTCCCTGAGTCTTCCTTTTTTCCCTTTTCCAGTTGGTGAGAAATTTACCAGCCAGCCACGACTTCCCAAATATGATGGAAAGCGGCTTAGCACACAGGACCTGTGGATGGATTTCATCAGATCTCGTGGACTGTGCACCTTCAAGTTCTTTAGGTGGTCTCAAACCTGATCTTCTCCTACATTGGGTGGTTGCTCATTCTCCCAGTCTCCGCCTTTATCTTCTGTGACTTGGGCAGTGTGGCTAGAGTGCTTGCTGGTGAAGACCAAGGCAAAAAAGTCATTGAGTACTTCAGCCTTCTCCGTATCGTGGGTGACTAGATCTCCTGTTTCCTTTAGGAGAGGGCCTGCATTTTCCCTTATCTTCCTTTTATAACTGATGTCCCTTAAAGCTTTTCCTGTTGCCCTTGATGTGCCTAGCCAGATTTAATTCTACTGGGGAATCCTATCAGGGCTTTTAATTTTATCAGGGCTTTCCTAACCTGATTCCTGGCTGCTTGTATAATTTCTCTGTATTCCTCCCAGGCTGCCTGTCCTAGCTTCTGTAAGGTCTTTTAGAGTCTTCTGTAGGTCTTTTAGAGTTTGAGTTTGTCCAAGAGTTCCTTGTTCATCCATGCTGTCCTCCTGGCATTTTTGCCTGATTTCCTCTTTGCTGGGATTCATTGTGCCTGAGCTTGGAGGGGGAAATCCTTGAATATTAACCAGGTTTCCTGGGCCCCTCTTCGCTACAGATCTTTATCCCATGATATTCTGCCACTCTTTAGATCCCTGAAGAGTCTGAAGTCTGCGCTCCTGAAGGCCAGGGTAGTGAGCTTGCTATTTGCCCTCCTCGGTGCCCTAAGGACCTTGAACTCCAGCATCTGAGAGTCACTTCAGCCAAGGCTGCCCTTGAGCTTCACGTTCTCCAGTGCTGACTTTCCTTGCTGTCATGTCTCAGGAAGCTTTCTGTTGCCAAACCAACATTGTCAGTGTCCTAGAAAGGTGCTGAGGTGCTTTCTTTGTTTTTTCTGGAAGCTTTTGCTCCCATGATGGGATTCAGCTGCTGGTGTTCAGCCTAACAGCAGTGACTGGGTTCTGGGGTGCTTGACATCATAGCCTCAGTCCAAGTTATTTTGAGATATTTATTTACATAGAATAAATTTAGTCTCTAGGTTGTGCTGAGGAATTCTCTGTATCTCTAGGCTGTGCTAGCAAGAAAGATGCTGTGCCAGAAACTCAGATTTCACAAGAAGCAGCATTAGAGGACTACATGCTTTTACTGCTGTGCACTGCTGAAGAATTCCAAATTTAGTTTTGTCTGCACGTAGTGGAAAATACAAATCAGGCAAAAAAGACTAAAAAAAGAGAACTGCCAAGAGTTGGCAGAGCTTTCCCTCATGTACTTCCAGTGTAAAAGTCATAAGCCTCAGTGAAGTGTTGATTTTTCCTCTGCTAACACACTTGCAGCTGCACCACATACAGCATGAAATTTGCTTGTTGCTGTTAGGGATCCCCATCCATTCTCACCTTGGTGGTAGCAACAGCATTCCTTTTGTGTGGGGCTGGGTGGGGAGAATGCTGAGCGCAGGAGCCTGTTTTGAGGTGACTCAGATGGGGAGAACTTCAGACTTTGTTGCTTTTTCTAAATAACTGCTAATGAACAAGATTGCAAATCCCTACCTGTCAGATGATCACTTGCGGCTCTGGTCCCCTTTCCGATAGCTGAATACGGAGTAGGCACTTGAACTACCAAGCTCCACGGGTTTTCATACTCTGCTGCCCCTCTGAATGACTTGTACCAGGAGCGAGAGGTGCTGCCTGTGCATGGGTTTGCAGGCAGCTGCCACCACAGGCACTGGCTCAGTCAGAGCAGAAGAGATTCACTTTCTGCCTGGATTCCAGCTGCTGTATTTCTGCCAGCAAGCCCTCCACGGACTGAACCTGTCATCATGGGCCATGCCAGGTCATTTGTGAGTATGCACATGTATGCCTGCCTGCTGTTAGGAGTCCTTTGTTCTCCATCCTTCTAATTGCTCTCTTGCTGAAGATTTGTCCACCTAATGAACTCCCACCTGAAGGGCCAAGGTGCCACAGTCTGCTACTGAGTCCTGTTTGCAGTAGAAGGAAGTTCTGCAGGTTCGAGCAGTAGCCTGTGGCTGTGTGATGGACACCCTGGCAACTTGGCATGGCCAAGACCTACTTGGAGGGTTGGCATGGAAAGGCTGAAGCTTTATTCCAGTATGAAGGATGGAAAGAAATAAGCTGCCCCTGGGCTCAGGCTGACCTTGCCCAGTAATCCCTATCTCTCCAGGGGTGTTTCCAGGCAGGGGTTTCCCCTCAAAGCTATCTTCATTGGTTCCTTCCCTGCCCTGGAGCCACATGGGTGGGAATGGTCAGGGCTGCCTGGGAGAGGCCGTGGGAGAAGGAGGAGGTCCAGGGGCAGTGTGGCCCCAGGGCACCATCCTGCAGTTATGTGGGGCACAGCTCCGCGTTTGTTTCTTCCTCCGCCATTCATTGTTTTCAGATGGTTTCTTATTATTATTTTCTGCATTTTTCTTACAGTCTGTTTTCTTTCTTTGGTTAGCCTCTTCCTCCATTTCCTTCTCATTCAGCAGGATTATGCTTTACATGAGAACTGTAGTGGTAGAACTATCTGAGTTTTTTCCTGTCCAACAATTACAAAAGCTGTAGGGCTTTTTAATTACTCTGACACTGAGAAATGAAGTTTCTTTTGACATTTTTTTTTGTCATGTTTCCTTTAAGATCTTAAAAAAATAATTGTAATATTGTACCTTTTACAGTGGGCTTTTTTTTTTTTTTTTGTATTATTTTGATAACGTGGATTTGAAGTTGCATAGACACATTCCAAAGGCTGTGTCTGAATGAATTCACTGCTGTTGATGGGCATTCAATACCAATAAAAACAGGGACACTGAGATTTACATGTTGAAAAAGGATATAGGACCAATAATTTAAATATTTTTCTCATGTTTGAGTATATTTGTGGTGTCTGATTGAGCTGGCTAGGAAAATAAAGACAGATGGCAATGAATTCATTCCAGCACGTTTTCATGATGGTACAGTTATTCTGACTTTTCACAGCACTTGTGCAAACGATTTCCTTGTTTAAACTTCCCTTGCCACTGCTGGCCACATCCTGCTTAGGGAATCCAGAGGTGATGTGCTTATAATATGTATTGAGAATTGATTTTTATATGCAAAATAAAAATAACTGCAAAGAGAAGCTGCCTGTAATTAACCCATATACTTAGTGCTGTGGTGAGCCGGAATTTAACTCCTCCTTTAAACTCCATATGAAAACTTAACAGGATTAGAACAGAGTTTATCATAATTGAATTTGTCAGGTGCACTTCAGGGTCTGAAGATGTCAGGGTGATTCTCTGTGCATCTCCCTGTGGAAGAGCGAGGCTGCTGCTGTGGCTCAAGGCAGTGAGCAGTGGGGACTGGCCCCACTCAGCCCACATGTCCCCCATGGCTCACAAGGGTGTGGACATGACCACCACTGGCCATGCAACTGGTGTGTCTGTGCATGAGTGGTCAGCAAATATGTTTTGATGGAAAGTTTTAGTAGTTTGTAGATCACGGCAGAAAAAGAAAAGGGAGGGGATCCAATGTAGTATAAATTGTTATTTTTTGAGATGTGTGCACAGAATTTGCATAACTGCTCAATTTTTTGGTTCTGTTCTTCTACGTAAAGCATCACTGTTATTGTTTTTTCTAGTTCTGAGGCAACATATGCCTTGAATATAGATTAAATTTGTTTTCCCTCACTGTTGAGCATCCTAACAGTGACTGTACTGTGGACATGTTCTACTGTTATCCCTCATATGCCACCCCTCCTCTGTCCCCTCTGCCTGTGGTGGGTGTGCACCTGGGCAGAGTGAGGGGGAGGGTGGTCTGGTCCTCCATAGTGCTCCCCTGGTCCTCACCTTCCTCCCCCTCCTGCTCTTCTGGGGGATGATGCAGTCTCTGCTGCAGAGACACACATTAGTCCCAGGGAGGGAAGAACCCTGAGGTATAAACTGTGGGATGACTGACTTACCAGGGTTGCTATAGATCAGTGAAATGCCTGTGGTAAATTGCTGGGGTTGTGGGTGAGGAGGTGGTAAAGGAGAAGGATGTTAGTCTCCCCGCAGGAACATTGTCTGCTGGGGCTGATGGCTTCCTACGGCTCTGCCATCCACAGAGATAGTGGGGTTTGGTGCTTGTACGACCCCTGGCAGGACCCTGGGATTTCTGCAACAGCTTCCCTGCATCCAAAAACAGGCTGGCTTTGGCACCTCCTGCAGCCACATCCTGTCCCAGGCCAAAGCAGAGCTGGGGCTACTCTTAAATGAAAGCAACTCTGGGATTGTGATCAGAAAGCTCCAACTGAGGCAGCTGCAAACACATGGTGTTTTTCCTCAGTGGTAAACCACTAATTATTAATCCTGAGTATCTAGGCTTTCAGCAGGACTAATGAGCTCACAGTGGTGTCAGGTTAAAATAACCACATGGCAGTGTACTGGCCTCAGTGCCCTAGCAAAGGTGGAGTATGGCAGTGAAGATATGCCTGAGATCCCAGGGAGGGGCACAGCCACATCTGAGCAGCAGGTTTGCAAGCCAGGGCAGGGGTTGTGGTCGCAGCCTCTCTGCCTAGCTCTGACCAACACTTTTTCTGCCTCTGCGGACTCTGTTCCTATGGTTTCTCACTTTGTGCCACACTATGTATGCACATATCTACATTTTTTTCCTATTTACTATAGTTTCTTTTTGTAGAAGAGTGATTCTGTCATGAGAATTTGGCATTCAGTGTCCTAAAATTTTCTGACTCTGAATTAACACTGTATCCATTAATGGAAATATTTTCTCCCTGGACATAATAGACCAAATAAAAAGGAAAGCACAGATAGTGAAGTTAAGTATTGTGTGCTAAAAATGTAGTGCTGTTTTCTGCTGGAGTTGGTGAGAGGACCAGAAGTACAAGG
>VZTM01023818.1:30404-40549 GCA_013400555.1 Jacana jacana | reverse complement strand
TTGGGGGGGGGGGGGGAAGTAAGGGCTTGTGCATATGCATCATCCTGTGGAGAGGGCAGGAGGGAATATATTGACATCTGTAGACATGAGATCTGTGTGAGGATGGGGGAGACAAAGTAATGGCAGTGGAGGGTGAGTCCGTCCCTGCCATGATCCTGTCCCATTGGCTCTCCTCAGCCATGCTGGAGGGGATGTGGGCTGCCAGGAGTACCAGCCCCCTTCTATCTCCTCCTGCTCACCTGAGATCAGCCTGGACTATCAGCCTGGTACCCAAAGGAAACCTCGGGGAGGCTGGGAGGTAAAAGCCACCAGTAAACCCATGGAATCTATGGGAATGTCAGCCCTTGGTGAGGTGGTGGGTTTGTCACCTATAAAATCATTTTAGAGGGAAGAGCTGTGTCTGTGGGAATAAGAGGGTCTTCTCTGGGACTGCTGCTGGCCCCAGAGCTCTGTTGCAGGCCGAATTTATTGGCTGTGCCTACGGTCTGTTCCTAGAGCAGTTGCGTGTCTGCAAGCAGCTTCTGCCTGGTTATCATAGAGTCATAGAATTGTCTAGATTGGAAGGGACCTTTGAGATCATCTAGTCCAACCATCAACATAACTCCGATAACAAACAACCCATCACTAAACCACATCACTGAGCAGTATGTCAACCCATCTTTTGAATACCTCCAGGAATGTTACCTCAACCACTTCCCAGGGCAGCCCATTCCAATAATCCTTTCTGTGTAAAAATTTTTCCTGATATCCAGTCTGAATCTCTCCTGGTGCAACTTAAAGCCATTTCCCCTTGTGCTATTGCCTGTAACGTGGGAGAAGAGACCAACCCCCACCTCTCTACAACCTCCTTTCAGGTAGTTGTAGAGACTGATAAGGTCTTTCCTCAGCCTCCTCTCCTCCAGACTGAGCCACCCCAGCTCCCTCAGCCTCTCCTCATAACACTTACTCTCTAGACCCCTCACCAGCTTTGTTGCCCTTCTCTGGACCCACTCCAGCACCTCAATGTACTTCCTCTGGTAAGGGGCCCAAAACTGGACACATTACTCAAGGTGAGGCCACACCAGTGTCAAGTACACGGGGACAATAACCTCCCAAGTCCTACTCGCCACACTGGTCCTGATACAGGCCAGGATGCTGTTTAACTTCTTGGCCACCTGGGCACACTGCTGGCTCATGTTCAACTGCCTGTTGACCAACACCCCCAGGTCCTTTTCTGCCAGGCCACTCTTCCCCAAGCCTGTAGCACTACATGGGGTTGTTGTGACCCAAGTGCAGGACCCCGCAGTTGGTCTTATGGAACCTCATCCCATTGGCCTTGTCCCATCGATCCAGCCTGTCCAGACCTCTCTGCAAAGCCTTTCTACCCTCAAGCAGGTCGACACTCCCACCTAGTTTAGCGTCATCTGTGAACTTACTGAGGGTGCATTTGATTCCCTCATCCAGATCATTGATGAAGATGTTAAAGAGAACCGGCCCCAATACCGAGCCCTGGGGGACACCACTTGTGACTGGTGGCCAACTGGAATTAAGTCCATTCACCACCACTCTCTGGGCCCAGCCAGCGGACAAGTACTCCCATCCAAGCCATGGGCAGCCAGTTTCTCCAGGAGGATACTGTGGGAGACTGTATCAAAGGCCTTACTAAAATCCAGGAAAACAACGTCCACAGCCTTTCCCTCATCCACCAAGCGGGTCACTTTGTCATAATTCCTCCCTACTCCCCATGATAGCTTTAGCTCAGAGTGTGTGTCTCCTGGTGCTTTTTTCTTGGACAAGGTAGTCGTGTAAGATCTGGAGTGGAGATTGCAGGCTGGTGCAACAGGCTCCCTGTCTTTCTGGGGACCTGGGGTGCCAACATATTGAACTTGAGCAAACCTGAGGCCCTGACTTTTAGTACCAGCATTGTTTATGTAAGAAGTAAGTTTTTCATTTTTATTCTTTTTTGTTTGCCACAAAAACAGCATGCAATTAAAGGCTATATTTTTCTGTCCTCTGCATCTATCATATTTTTGGGCATTTATCTTAGTGTTCAGCATGTTCAATGTGTGGTGTATTCTCATTCAGCCCAGTCTCTTCTGAATTTTCCTACAGTGAAATGATAATATTCCCTCTTTTCTTTCTCCTTCTCATCTCCTTTTTCTTGTTCCTCTCTTGCTGTCTGTTATAGATACCGTTTCTTAGGAACTTTTGAGAGGAGACTTTCACAAAGATGTGCATCCTGCATTTTGGCTTGAATTTATTCAGCTCTTGCCAGAGCCTCCCTTGCTCATAAGAGGAAATCGTGTTGCCAGGTCCTAGCACTGACAGCACAAGAGAACATAGGAGAGATAGGAGTATATCTGTGGGAAATAAAGATCTATATTAGACTTGCTTGTGTATTAAATAGAAGATCAGAGTAACCCTTACCCACGTGAAGATAACCAAACCACTGTGCTCAGTGCCATGACAAAATCCAGGAGACCAGGCGGCTCCTGTTGTCCTCTTCACCATGATGCTGCTGGTACCTGACAGTTACTCAATTAAAGCTTGCACAGGGCTGCCAAAACATGCTGTGCTCACGCTTCTCTCACTGCAGCTGGTAGTCATTCCTGTGATTCTTTGCTAATGGTAATTTTTGTAAATGGAGGAGAGATCCTGAGTTGTTTAAGGATGACCTCTGAAACATCATTGCTAATTTATCCTCTTTCTATCGCAGATTGTAGAAAGACCTGGCCATGTGTTCTTGTAACTCACTCATTTGTAAGTTCACAAGATCTTCTTGTGAACTTCTAGCTTTTGCTGAATACCCTCTGCCTTTAGGGCAGTTTTATGTTAATGTAAAGCACCTGTGCTGGTATTACCCTGATTCCTGTGGCTATTTTGTGATATTGTGAATTAGTCCAGGAAATGTTCTCCTTACCAATTTGTCCAGGGAGAAACTGGTGACAGTACGACTTGCTGAAACCCAAGGAAGTTTGGTGGCAGGCTGGACCTGCTCACATGGACCTCCTGGAGCCTGCCATGGCAGGTTTCTGCTCCAGAATGGATCACTACGGAGTTACTCTGGCTTTGTAATGAGCTCTTGCCCACAGACTGATAATACCTTCTTATCCATTCTCATGTGCTCAGGGTGTGAGTTTTGTAAAAAAAACTTAGCTGTGCTGCACGGTTTCCCTCACAAAGGCAGGTAGTTAAGACAGTGTGAGTGCTTACTTGGAACGTGTGACAGATTTCTGAGAAGCACAACCTTGCTGTGCAGTGGATTTCTCACTGAAAAAGCTTTTGGTTAAACAGCAAAGAAAGAGAAGTTTGTTTGAAAGCCAAATACATGATTCATATCACTACGGTGAAGTTCAACATTTCATTTGATCATCTCATGCCTGAGGCTGAGCTTACGCTTTTCCCTTGGAGCCACAATTTACTTTTTTCCATCCTCTTTTTTCACCCACTCGCTCAAGGTTCTAGCTTGAACTAGTGCTAGCTGCCGGGCGCCCATGGGTGGTACCAAGGAGAAGCCCCAGCATTGTCACATCAGTCTGGGGTGGCCGTGGTCTTTCAGGATGGTAAGAACCAGAGCCAAAATTTGTGCCTGGGGAGGTTTGCTTTTGGCTTAATTTCTTCCTCCCCCAACCTTTCAATTTTTGCTTGTTCGAGGATGTGGGCTTGGGCAGGAGGGAAAATGGTTGTCTGATTAGAAGTATGATTTAAGAGTGTTATATATGATAAATGTAAAGTGTGGAGAGCAAAGAGTGTGTCCTACTGAGCTGCTTGTATAGGAGAGAGCCTGCATAGGGATGTGATAGAGAGCCTGGGTCTTCAGTCATTTTTGGAGATGTGAAATTTTCTTGGTAGCTTGACTACTCCTTCTTATTACTGAATTATTGAGGCTGAAACTGTAGAAAAATTGCTATCTCAGGGATATTTTCAATGAAATTTCACACTTTAACAGGTAGATGTTTCTGAGGAATCTTAGTCTTCTTCATATTGATACAATTCTGAACTGGAATAGACAAAAGAGCATTTGTGGAAATGCATACAAAAATACTGCTCTGTTTCTGGACCAATTCTATATAACAGTTGCTAGGAGCCAAAATGAGTGTGGCACTTCAGGTTCTGACTTGATGTGTGGAAACTAATTTTTATTTAGAAAAAAAATAAGATCACATGGATGCAGAGATATTTTGTTTGCTTTTCTTCCCAGTTCTCCTTGCCAACTTGGGCTGAAATTAGTACAGCGCAAGTCACTTTAGTGACTCCAAGAAACCCTGTTTTTTAGTGGGTCTGAATTAGCAGCCTAGAATTAAAGTTCATGTTTGTCAGATGGTTCTGAAATTACCAAGGATATATTAATTTTTTTTTTCCTTCAGCAAAATTAAACTTTAAATTTTCAGGGCAGCCTGTTGCTCCCACTCCTGTGTGTGTTATTTTTGCTGACTGATGCTTTCCTGTGGTAGCAGACCTCTCTGAGGTGGCTTTCCAGCTCTCTGTGGGAATGTAATTGGTTACTGTGCACTCTGCCCAAAAGCATTAACTGCTCTGGGTTCTAAGACTGATATTATGGAATGAGCAAATGGTTTATTCCTCATCATGGGGTGTGGTATTAAACACTTGCATTTGCCGTGGGCATTCAGAATGTCATTTTTTATTATAAGTGATTTAATTACCCATGATAGTTGTTTCTCTGAGTTGTAAGAGGCATCATTATGTCTCAAATTCTTTTTGAGAAGATGTTGCTTGCTTGGAAAATCAGTCTTTATGGGGATTTGTATAGGATTTGCATGGGGGAGGTCTTGATTTCCCCTTGATGTAGTGTGTTTTTCCTTCCTGCCATAATGTTCTGTGTCTCCATACAGAGTGTTATCTGTCCTGTGCAATTGTGTATGGGGGAAGCTGTCTAATGAGGAAGGGCCCTTGTTTAGAGACAAGACTTGTCAAAGGTGAGCATTTTTTGGAGCTTGATAGGAGGGGGGGGAGATGGCACCCTGACATTTAGGCATTTGTAGTGTCTAAGTCAGGGAGCTGATCATCAGAACTAAATTGGCTGTGGCATGAGGAAAGGCCCGCACCTTCAGAGAGTGATTCAGAAAAACAAATTGGGTTCCTGCCTGCATTGCCCTCTGGAAGAGCATCTTCTCACTGACTGTTGTTTCCTGGTGGCTCTCTGTGCAGATAGCCTCTTGTCTGTTTTGGATGTCATCACAAGCATTTTGGACCCTGAAGAGAGAAGGGAGAGAACACATCTGGATGGAAATGAGAAAGAAAAGGGAATGAATGCTATTCACTTCTGAGCTGATGAATACAGAGCAAAGAATAGAGGCTGCTGTGGGACATGTCTGTACATCATCTATCAAACAGGCTAGAAAATGGGCTATGATGGATCCTCTACCTCAGCTACTCACTCTCTATGAGTTTGGTGAAAACCTGTCTTCTCCATTCTGATGGTAAATGTTGTAAAGACATAGGAGCTAAGGAAGCACCTAGGAGTATGTGGATGAGGTGTGCAGTGCCACCACTGAAGGGATATGGGCAGTAACAGCAGAGCCAGCCCCTAGTCTGTGGTTTCATAGTCCAGTTAACTTGGCAAAGGTTGAACCATGACCTGTTTCTTCAGGAACAGGAAGGACTGCAATTTAAATATTGGTGCCACCAGCAAAAATAATTTATAGGAAGATGGTTTTCTAACCATCTACATTTGGTCCAGCACTTGGATAGCATTCTGCCCAGTAGTAAATCAGCCGAAACATGTCATGAGAGCACGAGTGGCAATGGCAATGTGCTTAGACAAGCGTCCTCACCCAGAAGGTTCTATCTCCATGGCAATCCATCCTTGGGGCAGACTAGGAGGCTCTTGCCTTTCCTTATGCTCCACTGTATACTTGAGCATGTATATATATCCTATGGTACTCCTCAAACATCTCTGAAATCATAGAATCATAGAATAGTTCAGGTTGGAATAGACCTTAAAGGTCATTGCATTCCAACCCTCCAGCCCTGGGCACCTTCCACCAGACCAGGTTGTTCAAAGCCCTGTCCAACCTGGCCTTGAACCCCTCCAGGGATGGGGCAGCCACAGCTTCTCTGGGCAACCTGGGCCAGGGTCTCACCACCCTCACAGCAAATAATTAAATAATTAAACTCGTTCAGCCATGCTTTAGCATTTATTTTCGTGTATAAAAGCTGGTTTTCCTCAAGTGATATGTGGAAAAACTCCTGGGTTTGTGCAGTTTGTTTCACTATAGCAATAAGTCCACTAAAAGGAAGTGCCCCAAATAAGTTTACAGGAGTGTGCTGCAGATCTAGTAATAGCTTTTTAAGTCCTTGATCCCACAAGCCTTTGGTTTTTGTCATCTTGGATAGTCTGGTGGTGTCTTCTGGTATGATGACTCAATAAAATAAAATAACTTCCTTCTGTATATTTCAGGCATGCTCAAAAATTGTGGATTTGGATTGAAATCCTTTGTAAAACTTTATGTTCTGCAGGGACTTACACTGATGAGAACTGTATAAGCTTACAGCTTTGCTAACACTAATCTTGTTAGTTAAAAGGTGGCATCCTGATAGTTTCATTTCACAGTTGAATTTTTTAATTATCTCTGAAGATGGATTTTAGCTTCTCAATTTTGGCCATCAGGTAGCATAACCTGCAAGACAGTATGCAGAAAGAAACTTCAAATTGAAAGTGCTTCTGGTCATCTTTTAGCTCTGAAGCTCTATTTATCTGCATAAGAAAGTTCTAACTTGACCTAAGGAAAAGAGAACAAATCAATAAATCCAGTGAGAGTTTGCATTGTAGCACTGATATGAAATATTATTTATTAAGTCTCTAATAGCAAAAACCTGTTATATACTGCTGCCTCTGGGGGAATGTAACAGATGAATAGTTAAACACAACTTGGTTTACATGTTTTGTGTTTTGGCTCCACCATAGATAAAAGATGATATTGAATTTCATATTGAATTGAAATATCCAAGTAGTAACTTTAATGAATGTTTATATATACATATATCTTTACATATGTATATATGTGAGATATATTTTACTGCCCATATGTAAGTATGTATTTATGTATGCAAGGATGTACCTAGTATGCCCTTTATGTGTATCACTGGACAATTCCCCAGGTGAAGATCTAGTCTCCTGGATATTCAGGGCTTCTCTCACTTTAGCTGAGGTTCCCTTGCCTTCAGTCCAACTCGTCCATTGACAGGTTAGCCCTTAGCAGTGACTAAAAGACTTTCAATTTGCCTAATTACTTTTGACCTCTGAGAACTAAGTCATCTTGCAAGACTGAGACTTTTCTGCTCTCACTTGTATTGTCCTTAAATTGTTCTTTTCCCTCCAACCAGAGTCCTATCCTGCCTCCATGGCCAGGTTGGTCATTCTGGAACATGAGCTCCTTCCAGTGGGGTGACCATTAGCAGCTGGATGGGGACAGTCACACGGTTTTGCATGTCTGGAAGTAAAGGTAGTAAAAGGTACCTGTGAGAAGCCATTACTCCTCCTTATGAAAATTTACTTTGAGAAAAGAGCAACCTTCACTCAGAAACTTGTGTTAAAAATGCAGAGGCAAGGAAGAAAGAGAGACTTTTCAGCTCTGGCTTTCAGAAGGTATGTCTGAAAGAGAGACAAGAAGCAGATAAGCTGAGAAACTTGGAAACACCAGAGAAACTCCAGACCAGAGCGTTCTCTTGTATTTTCACTTTGGTTCTTGAATGGATGTCCTGCCTAGTCCTATGAAATATAATGAATATGACAAAACTGAAAAGCAAAACAACACGGAAGAAAATTTTCATGTGGCATGGACTGCGGTCCACAGGAAACAAAGCAAGAGCTGAGGGACGGGGGACAATTTTTTTAATTTTCTCTGAGGATGGATTTTAACTTCTCAATTTTGGCTATCAGGTAGCATAACCTACAAGACAGTATGCAGAAAGAAACTTCAAATTGAAAGTGCTTCTGGTCATCTTTTAGCTCTGAAGCTCTGACCCTTGTCCCTGAGCCTGGAAAGAGTAGCATATAAAGGATGTTTCAGCAGAACGAAACTAATTGCTCCATGTCATTGAGAACTACTTGTTTCTGGGCTCAATAAATATGGTATGTTGATGTTCTGGCTGGGAATGGTCTATCTCCAAGCATCTTATGTTATCAGAAATAATAGAAATTAGTATGTTTTGGATGGAGAGTTGTGTAGAATTTTACCACCACGTGCCTCTATGCTTTTAACCAAGTTTTAAAATGGTTTGGTAGATGGTATTTCCATGTTATATGTTAATTTAGAAGATTACAGACTTTCCAGAGTGTGCTGTGTGTTCTGTTTAATGTTTAAAGCCTGTGTGTTGTATACAATGTTTAGAGTTAAATGCAAAGTTCGTGTTGAGTAAAGGAGGCATTGAGAAATTGTAAGAAGCCTCAGGAAAACATCTTCCATATGCTTTGCTGTCTGACCCTAAAATGCAGCATATTCAGTTAAATGGCTTTTGCATACAGTTTGTCTGATTTTGAACTCCAGGATTGAAACCATTGCAGCTTCCTAAACTGCTTCCATTAATTTACCATCATGGGGCAGGTACTTGGTATCTCAGCAGATATGGTGGCTTTGCCTGGGGTTTCACATGCAGCTTTGCCCCTTTGACCAAATTCTCAGCTAAACCTTTCTAATGAAGAAATGGTGTCACTGTTTGTCCAGGCTGTAAGGAAGGCAGGCTCATTCTAGGTGCTGAAAAAGTACTACAGTCAGGTGAGACAGAGCGAAAGGGGAAAGCAATGTATTGCACTTTGAAGCTTTCAAGCTTAGTAGGTGGCTCAAGATGTCAAACTGCTGTACATCTGAATGGAGGTTCATTCACATCTTCCTCTTCAAGAGCTTCAAGCCCTTCAGGTGTAGTCATGACAAAGGGATCAAGTTAGCAAAGGAACTAATCAAGGGCCTGTGTTCTTCATGCTGCTGTTTAGGAGGCTCTGAAATACTGCCAGGAGGAGCTGTATCTGTCAATAAAGTGCCTGATCTCTGCAGCCACAAAATCTGCAATCTGTCAGACCCGAGACATTCATCTGTCTGACAATTTTTACTATATTTTTTTGCTTCTTAGATGGGAATTGTAGCTATTGCTTTGTGTAAGAACTGAGAATATCTGTTAAATCATTCCTGAAGTGCCTGGTAAATATAAATTTGGTTTATTTTACCTCTCTGGGTGACTGTTCCTCAGAGCCTCCTTATGGGCTGACCCTAAGCACTGAGTAGGATAAATGTCTATATATGAAAGAGCTGTACGAGGAAGTGGGATGTGTTATTCTAGAAGAGCTCGATCAGGGTGTGATCTCTGGAAATGGCTAGCACCCACGGTTTGTTGCAGAGGCATCTATGCCTGGATTTTATGAAATTTTTGAAGACAGAGATCAAATGGGTTAGGCTGAATGTGTGGGTAAGAGAAGATTGTTGAATGCACAGCAGGAGCAGGGCCATATTCCAAACTGTTGGTGAGGATTTTTTTTTAACGTTGTTTTTGCCAAATCCTGGGCTACTGCTGTGTTTTAGGAATATCTTCAAAGAACAGTAGTGTGGCTTTATGGAGATAAATGTTTCTTTTAGACTTCTTTGGAAGAAAAGCTGAATAAAAATTCTGTAGTGAAATAACAGCTTGTTCTCTTCACTATTCTTCTGTCTGCTCTTTGTCATGTATCTTCTTTTTTTCCTCCTCTTAACGTCCCACTTACTCAGTCTGCCATAGAGCTAGAACCTGAGCAGCAAATGATCTGGGTAGGCAGAAGCTGGATTTTCTGGATAGTTATCACCTTACACCCTACTGGCACTTGATAGCTAGGACTCTCCCAACTCATTTTTAACTATTTTTACTGAAATGCTATTTTGCGGCTGTAGCTTATTGTCAGTGTCACATATGCTTAGACCATAGGGCTGTGAACTGTGTCTTCCCTATTTTACATACTGCCAGGCTTGGTACACTGCATCAGTAAATAAGATTTTCTCCTATTAGCTAAATGAACTCTTGAGGAATTGTGATCCTTGCTGAGACTGGTGGGAAAATAATGGGGTGCATAAATAACACTGAGAATTTTAAGATGGCCAGTAATAATGAGAAATGAATTAAACTTCAGCACAATGTAGTGGCTATAATTTGGGATTATGTCAGTAAAAGAATAATTTAAT